>MCFE01000229.1:0-121434 GCA_002104905.1 Basidiobolus meristosporus CBS 931.73 | reverse complement strand
CCTAACCCTAACCCTAACCCTAACCCTAACCCTAACCCTAACCCTAACCCTAACCCTAACCCTAACCCTAACCCTAACCCTAACCCTAACCCTAACCCTAACCTAACCCTAACCCTAACCCTAACCCTAACCCTAACCCTAACCCTAACCCTAACCCTAACCCTAACCCTAACCCTAACCCTAACCCTAACCCTAACCCTAACCCTAACCCTAACCCTAACCCTAACCCTAACCCATTCCGGCCACAATTCAGCTACCGCAAACCAGTATAACTTAGCTCAGATATATTCAGATTCTCACTTCTCAGGCCTGGCTTTCCAGGAAACCTCTCTCAGACCTAGCTAACTAGGAAATATAGTACCACTCAGCTTCTCAACTCTCAGACCTAGCTTTCTAGGAATAACTTCAGATTAACTTGGCTTCTTTAGATACTTGTCATAAGTAAATAAAGATTTCACCACTTGGTGACTTTCCTCCCCCTAGCCCTAACCCTAACAATTTATTAATTAAATAGTCATCAAGACTTATACAGAGCGTATGGACAGTATAGGGAGACAAATATTGGCCCAGACATGCCCACCATATGAGCAGACAATGTGCCAATTGTAGGGTAAAAATATTTATGGTTAGGGTGATAAGGGTTAGGAGGAGGAATTCTAACCCTAAGGGACCAGAACCAAGAATGAGAGAAAAGTAATCCAACAGGAATTTAAAGAGTATAAGAGCAGTATGGGGGATTGCATCCCCCAAACCCCCTGCTTTTTTATTCTCTAGGGGACTGCGTCCCCCAGACCCCCTGCTCTTCTAACCTTTTCCTAGCCCTTACTATAACACCTACACCCTAACCCAAACCCAAAGACAAATGAGATTAGCTGGAGTTAGTGATGATAATCCATCGCTTACTGCTCATTTTCTTTCAAACTTTTCACACCAGCTACAGAGCAATATTGCTATTGTCAAAGCATGCAACCCTGCACGTACCTATGACCAGATCTCAGAGATATGTACACTGGCAATCACCTTGACTGCAGCTGTTAGCCAGACTTCAGGCAGCTCAACCCAATACCCCACAACAGCCGGAAAAGAGACCAGTCATGTGACCAAGAAGCAGTCAACCGCTACTAAGCACTGTGAGCTTCATGGAAAATGCTATCATTCTACCAGTGAATGCAAAGGCATCACCAAGCAGTCAAACAAGTCAGGAAACACCGCAGAAAAGCAGCAAAACACCAAAACTGATAATCCATATGCTGATGACAAGTGCTTTAAATGTGGAAATAGGGGACATAGATCACCTGCCTGTCCTGAGAAGAACTCCACACCGTCAGCCAAAATTACCCAGATCCTTGTTGATCATTCAGCTAATGATACAATGGGGTATGAAGAAGCATATGAAGAACTTACAGTTCAAGATTATCACAACCTCTTTGAGTTTCCGGCTAAAATTGCAACTGTCCAAGAAAAGAAGCAACCAATCACACAGCTCAAAGCCATAGAAGTGCCACTCACCCTCAATGGCCAATCATACGTAGCACTACTGGATACTGGATCATCCAACTCTATTGTATCACCCAATGTAGTCAGAGAACTCAATTTGGAGATAGAAAAACGACCAGGAAAAATCATTCTTGCAGCTAAGGATCTCTCAGCCCCAAGAATTGGCATTACCAACCCAATCAACATACATTGTGGCTCAGTAACCATAATCCATCAGATGGAAGTGATTGACATACCAGATGGACCTCAGGTAGTCATTGGTCTGGACACCTTCACCAAACTTGGCTTTCACATAGGCGGACTACCGGTTTCCTATCCAGGAATCACTAAATCTCAGCCGCTCATAATGGATCAAATCCCAGAGATTATCTCATCCCAACCGGAAGAAGAAGAGTTAACCCCAACTTTTCAAGAATATTCTCAATCAGTCAAATTAGATATTCAGCCGGCCATAGAGAGAAATCAGGCCATTCCAAGGAACAGCTTCTGCACCATCCCAGAGTCCATTGTTACACTAGAGACCCCACCTGGTGAGTCAACATGGAGGAGGCAATACCCAATTCCGCATTCATGTCAACACTTAGTTGATGAGATAGTCCAAAAATGGGCTGACAATGGGATTATCACTCAAGCCCCTGTCAACACAACATTCAACAGCCCTTTGACGCTTGCACCAAAGAAAGATGCTGATGGAAATCTAACCCTGAAGAGACCCTGTTTGGACCCCAGACCTCTGAACAAGCTTCTCCAAGATGACAAGTTTCCAATTCCAAGAATCCAAGATATCTTTTCCGCACTATCAGGAGCAAAAGTATTCTCCAAGTTGGACTTGAAGGATGCATATCACCGATTCCAGATCCACCCTAATCATCAGCATAAGACTGCCTTTACTTGGAATAATATGCAATGGATGTTTCAGGGAGCTCCCTTTGGCCTAAAGACACTTACCAGCAAGTTTCAGAGAGTCATGACTATAATACTCAAGAATGCACCATACGCATTGGTATTTGTTGATGATGTCATCATATTCTCCACTAACCGTGATGATCATGCAACCCATGTCACTGATGTAATCAACAGACTGACAACTGCTGGACTGATTCTCAATGCTGAAAAGTGCAGTTTTGCCCGCCTCAAAATCAATCTACTTGGATTTATAGTCACACCAGCTGGCCACCAATTAGATCCTTTCAAACTGGTCAATATCCCAGAATGGCCAAAACCCACTAGCGCCAAGCAACTTCAACATTATCTTGGAGTATTCAACTATTTCAGGGAACACATACCACTCATGTCCTCATTGAGTGCCCCTTTAGATGCATTACGCCATAGCCCGGATCTCACCTCAGCCTGGAACAAGACTCATGACCAAGCCTTTGAGTCACTCTGCCAACTGCTTCCACAAGCACCCACCTTATCCTACCCAGACTTTACTAAGCCCTTTATTGTTGCTACGGATGCATCTAATGTTGGGTTAGGGGCAGTCCTCTATCAAGATGAAGACCAAAATCCGCCTCACTGGATCTCTTTCCAAGCCAGGTCCCTACAACCTGCTGAGAGAAACTACTCTGCTACCAAGAAGGAGCTACTTGCCATAGTCTTTGCGTTGAAGAAGTTTCATCAGTATCTATGGGGTAATCCTTTTACCTTGTACACTGACCACCGAGCCCTTGTCTATATCCACACTCAGAAGACTCTGACTCCAATGCTTACCAACTGGCTTGATACTCTACTTGATTATGAATATACAGTTATTCATTGCCCAGGAATTCTCAACATCCTTCCTGACCACCTGTCAAGACTTTTTCCAACTTCACCTTGGGAGGGACATGTGATTACTGATGTAATCAGTAAACTCTCTACAACTTCCAAAATAATTCCTCAGCTGGATTCAGCAACTTGGAAAATCCCACCTGAAGAACAAAGGAAAACATTGATACAGAGGAGTCATTTACTTGGCCACTTTGGAGCTGACACACTTATGAAGAAGCTACACTCTGATGGATATCACTGGCCAAATATCAAAGTTGACTGCTTAGAATTTGTCAAGTTGTGCAGAGAATGTCAACTTTACAATATCAGCCGCCATGGATTTCACCCTTTGAGCCCCATCCATGCAAGCCTTCCTATGGATCATATTGCAATTGATCTAGCTGGACCTTTCACCACTAGTAATGATGGTAATCACTACCTCTTTGTAATTGTGGATGTCTGCACACGTTTTGTCTTCCTCAAAGCTATCCCAGACAAGTATGCTGCCACTATTGCACAAGAACTATTCAAGCTCTTCTGCCTTTTTGGATTCCCTAAGGTCATTCAATCGGATAATGGAACAGAATTTGTGAATCACGTGATCAAAGCCCTTTGCCAGAATAGCGCCATTGATCACCGTCTGATCACTCCATATCATCCCAAAGCTAATGGACTGGCTGAAAGACATGTTCAGACCTCAGTGAACATCATCAGGAAATCTATCAAAGGTATCAAGAAGAATTGGGACAAGTACGTTCCAACTGTACAGTATGCTATCAACACCAAAATTGCCACTCTACATGGATCAACACCATTTTCCTTGATGTTTGGAAGAAGATACAACCACTTTGGAGACTACCAGAATACAGAGTTAGCAAGTTTGAATACAGATAAGCTAAAGAACCGGCTTGAGTACCTTACCAACATTGTCTACCCTGCTATCAGTGCCAGAAGTAAGGCCTCTCAGCAAAAGATGACTTCAACGTATGCCTCAAGACACAGGAACAGCAGCTTCCCAGATGGGTCATATGTCATGACACTAGATCCAATCCGGCAATCTAAGCTTGACCCCAAGTATGAAGGACCATTCAAGGTTGTCAGACGCACTACTGGAGGATCTTATGTACTTCAGGATAACACTGGAGCACTGCTACCCAAAAACTTTCCACCTTCTTCACTCAAACTTATTTCTCAAGACCCAGTAACTTTGGAATCCTATGAAGTTGAAGCTATTGTGGACCATGATGGAGAAGAACCAAATTGCCTTTATTTAGTCAAGTGGAAAGGCTATGATGCCAAACACAACACCTGGGAACCTTACACCAACTTTGATGATGTTGCCATTATTAATCAGTATTGGAGCCGCAGAGGAACCCAGAAGGTATCAAAAAACTCCTCTTCCGGAAGGAAGTGATGTTGTGCATCAACATTTAAAACTTAGCCAATTTTACTCCGTTTGAAAATCTAGTACCCTAACTGATTTTCCCTAACCCAAACATAACAAATCCCAGTTACAGTTTATTTTATCCCACCTCAGAATCTATTTTTAGCTATCACACCTGATCTATTTTCAAATGGTCATTACGTTATCAACCTATCTGCCAAGCCTTCCCAGGTGATTAGTCATCTGAGATCTATCCAACCACTGTGCAGTTGCCAAGACATCAGTTGATTGATGATGTAATTTTCATTTATCTTATGCACCTATGAACACCCAAATTGATTTCAATCAATCCAGTCCCTTGGCGCTGACTAATTCAACTTGATCAGAAAAGTATAAATAAAGTTTACTGAACCTTTTGGTTTAGTGTGTGTCTCAACGAAATTAAGATTCTGTCTCAGCAAAAATAAGAATCCAACAATTCCGTTCTAGTTTCTATCCAAGCCTAGTATATCTAGCACTCCAAAGAACACCAAGCCTAGCCTGCCTAGCAAATAAATATCATTGCCTTTATAGCCAACCCAGCTATATCCAAGACCAATATTAGATCAGAATCTTTCTGCTAATATTTCCGCCACTCTCTGACAATTCTAAGATTCTGCACTTAATTGTCCCTTTGGTTCAGTTAAACCATTCAAGAGTTTTATTACACTTTCTCTTGGATACAACATTGTTAACCTAGCTTGGAGAAGAGGAAAGATCCTAGAAATGATTGTAGACAGAGACTTCTCCACTGCATTGACTAAGTATCTGGCAAAAAATCTAAACTGGGTGCCTACCAAATTCACAATCATTCCACCAGAGTCAATGGACACTGAGCCAGGAATATTCAACAAGCCCCCAGCTCACATGGCAGTTATGGCTTTCTTTGCTGCCATTAAGAAACAAGCTCCAACCTATGATGTGGCCTACTTCTTGAAAGAGAAAGCAATTAGAATCCTGAAAGACATTACGCAAGCTCCATTTGAAGAGTTGTGGAATAATTCTGGAAATTTACAAAGGGCAGTGCAAGAGTTTCAGCAGGAACAGGCAACCTCAGAGTTTGCCTGACTACAGAACATACTCTTACTCAATTGCAACTCCATCACTCCAACTGTAGCTGAATTAGAAAACTTACTGAAAAAGGAATATTCCTTGCTACTACTAATTGATGTTAAGTTGCCAAAACTTCCCTCTAGACTGAATGCATATTCATCTGCTCACCCAAAATTTCCAGCTCACTCAATGGCACTTGTTGCTCTTTCATCTTCTAAGCTTGCACCCTCAGCAAATGTATCCATCATATATGAATATTACTGCTATGCTCTAACACTTACAACTATAGTAGCCATTATTATCTATCTCCCTCCATCTCTGTCTAACTCCATAACACTGGCAATTTTCTTGGCCACATCAGAATTCATTAACAGCTCATCAATCCCTTGTATGGTAGTGGGAGATATAAATATTCCCCACCCTGAAAATATCACCACTATTTCATCCAGACTTAGAACCCAAGAGGAGCACTTTACAAAGTTCCTACAACAAAACCATCTGGTCACTGTAAACACTCAGCAAGCTCAACGTTGTGTTGACTGGGTAACAGCCACTCCAGCTGCCTTACAGTACATCCACCAGGTTACAAGCATTCCAGAGGATATCAGCTGTGGTTCACTAGAGAAATCTGATCACAAGCCAATACATATTATCATTTCTGCCAGAAAAACCCTACCAATTGGCACCCTTCTTCAGCCATTTACAATCGTGCCAGCCAAAGCTTCAGTATCACAGACACAGGACTTTGCCAACTACCTATCCTTGCTTACAGAATATGCATTTCCCAGCTTACCTGCATGGATTTGTGATGATGTAAATGCATTATGGCTATTTTACCAGCATTTCATCATAATCACTGGCTGTCTGGCCCTGCCCACCAAGTCCTACCAAAAGCCATCTGCAAACCAACTTAAATGGAAATCCATCATTTCTGCCTTAAATTCCAGCTACCTATGTTTCCCTAACCCAAAAACACAGAACCTCCTGGAAAGCGCAATCTCCTACTCCAAGTCACTACAGATCACTGAGCATACTAGATTATGGGCTCATATCATGGATACCTTGCCCTTAGTAAATATGAATGCCACCACAAGGTCCATATCAAGAGTATACAAAGCCATGAGACCCCAAGCAAGAAGTATACCATCACCAGACAAACTGGCCCCTATATTCTTTGATTCAACCGTGCATCCCACTCCTCCTTTCTACCATACTGGTGACATATCTAGCAGTACAACATCTCCAATTGTGGTTTCAGCAAAGCTTCTGGAGAAAATTTTAAAGAAGCTTCCTGCAAATACTGCACCTGGACATGACTTGATTACCTACAATCTACTCCGGGTGTGCTACTCCAAAATGAGTCACTTACTTCTCCTATTCTACTCTATCTGTGCCCAACAATTGACTACCCCAAAGGCCTGGTCACAGGCAAATGTAATACCCTTATACAAAGGGAAGGGGAAACACTCACTCCCAGGTTCTTACCGGCCAGTTTCACTCCTACCAACCTGCCGGAAAATCTTTGAGCTTATAATAGCAAGATCCTTGCAATCTCAACTATATCCATTCCATCCTTCTCAGTTTGGCTTCTTGCCCAAACTCTCCTTGGATATGGCTGTAGTGCTAAGCCATGATCATTCACTTCAATTCTCATTGCCAACCATTCTGTTTGACATTACTAAAGCCTTTGACTCTGTGGACAGAGCTCTGCTTTGGAGAAAGCTATTAGCTGTTACCACACTACCAATGACCCTTCTTGTACGTTCTCTATTTTGTGAGAACTCAGCCAAAATTTTGCATCCAAGTTGTACATCAGAGACTTATGAGGTTCCAAATGGAGTAGTCCAAGGATCTGTACTAGGTCCCTTATTATTTGTGATATTCCTACATGACTTTCCTTTATTTCCGAAAGGCCCCTCACCAGACTCTCCCTATCCACTACTAACTCTCTATGCAGATGATATCAAGATTGCTACTCCAAATCCCATAGCAGACACTGCCATCATTGAGAAGTACTTGGCTGCCAACAACCTCTCACTCTCAATTTCCAAGACAGTCCCAATTGGATGCACTACAACTATACAGAACACTAGCATTCTGCCACAACAAACTGCAATATATCTAGGTCTGCCGTTTTGTCAACATGGGATTGACACAAAGCTCCACCTGAATAATAGGATCTGTCTTGCCCAACAGGCTCTCAAAAAGCTTCTGGTAGTAGTCACTCCAGACACTCCAATTCAAAAGATCCCTATACTTCTGAAGCAGTATGTACTGCTGGTACTTGAATTTGGTCTCCACATTATACCCCTTACCTCCAGAGAACTTCACCGCCTGGATAAATTTCTCCATCAGTGTATCAGATCCTTGGTACCTTATCTTCCAGTATCTCCCTATATCCATGCAACTAATGGAGCCTTTGGGTTCTACCCATACCAAATCCGAATGATCTATCTCCGGGCTTCCTTCCTAGTCAAACTTCAGAAATCACATAACCCCTCCATCAAACAATGGTTTCAATCTAACTCCTCCCTGAAATCTTCTTGCTGGCACACCCTGGTTGGCTCTGCTGTAGTAACAGAGCTTGCTTCAAAACTTCAAAAAGCTGAGAAACCAAGACTACTGGCTCAGGACCTTCTAAGATCTATGTGGCAGAGCTACTTACAAGTCCACACACCTTTCCTACTACACCTAATCCCAGGCTGGGTTCCAGTCTTGGATTATATTGATCAGAAACATCTACAATTTGTACTTCCCCCAAAACCCCTGAATTTTATATTTACCCCTGATGAGCTTTACTTTATTGAAACACACATTAGAGATGAAACAAAACATAGATTAGATTACTTATTAGAGAGGTTCTAGACCTCTTAATTGGCTTCTTTATTTGTACTTAGATTAGTTCTTAACTCAAATAAAGATTTCACCAACTTGGTGACTTTCCCTCCCCTAAGAGCATTTAGCTGAGTGGGAGTGTTGTAAAAGTTTGCATTTCCACATAAATATTGACCTAACTTAGTCACTTAGATCATTACCTTCATATCCTAGAGAATACTGACCAAATTCCTTGTTGGGATTTACTTAGAATATTTTCACCAAAATACCAGGTACCCAGAACATGAAAATTCTCAAAGTTGACCAAACAGCCCCAAACTTTGCACACATACTCTTGGGACCTTCCTTAATCTACTCTTTTTTTTTATGCCAAGACCATGTAAAAGTATAAATACTACTTTTACATTCAATAAATCATTAAGTGAAAACCACATAATCTACTTGTCCTCCCAGTCACTTCCAATATCTCCAAGACTCTTACAACAGTACTGACAGGGGCTTGAGTGATGATTCCATTGTCAGCCCACTTTTGGACTATTTCATCAACCAAGTCTTGACAAGAATGCAGAATTGGGTATTGCCTCCTCCATGTTGACTCACCAGGTGGGGTTTCTAGTGTAACAATGGATTCTAAAATAGTGCAGAAACTGTTCCTGGGAATGGCTTGGCTTCTTTCTATGACCAGCTGCATTTCCAATTTGATTGATTGATTATGCTTGAAAAGTTGGAGTTGACTCCTCTGCTTCCAAATGGGGAGAGATAATCTCTGGAATCTGATCCATTTTGGGTGGCTGAGACTTGGTGATTGCAGGATATGAGACTGGTAGTCCACCTATATGAAAGCCAAGTTTGGTGAAGGTGTCTAGACCAATGAGTACTTGAGGTCCATCTGGAATGTCAATTACTTCCATCTGATGGATTATAGTTATTGAACCACAATGTATGCTGATTGGGCTGGTGATACCAATTCTTGGGGCTGAGAGGTCCTTAGCCACAAGTATGATTGTTCCTGGTTGCTTTTCTGTTGCCAATTTGAGTTCTTTGACCACATTAGGTGATACAATAGAGTTGGATGATCCAGTATCCAATAGTGCTGCATATGATTGGCCATTGAGTTTGAGTGGCACCTCTATAGCTTTTAGCTGCACAATTGCTTTCTTCTTTTCTTGAACAGTTGCAATTTTAGCCGGAATTTCAAAGAGGTTGTAATAATCTTGAGCTATAAGTTCTTCATATGCTTCCTCATTCCCTGTCATATCATTGGTTGAATGATCATCCAGAATCAGAGTAATTTTTGCCAATGGTGTAGAGTTCTACTCAGGACAGGCAGGTGATCTATGTCCCATCTTTCCACATTTAAAGCATTTGTCATCAGCATATGGATTATCAGTTTTGGTGTTTTGCTGCTTCTCTGACATGTATCCGGACTTGTTTGACTGCTTGGTGATGCCTTTGCCCTCACTGGTAGAATGATAACATCTTCTATGAAACTCACAATGCTTGCTAGCAGTTGACTTCTTCTTAGTCATATAACTGCTCTCTTTTTTGATTGTTGCTGCATCTGGAATGGAGTTGCCTGAAGCCTGGCTAACAGCTGCAGTCATGGTCATTGCAAGTATATATATCTCTGAGATTCTGTCATAGGTACATGCAGGGTTGCTTGCTTTGACAATAGCAATGTTGCTCTGTAGCTGGACTGAGAATTTTGAAAGAAAATGAGAAGTAAGCAATCAATTGTCATCACTAACTCCAGCTTGTCTCATTTGCCTCTGGAATCTATCACAGAAATGTTGTACAGCTTCACCTTTTTACATTTTAGTTTTCCATAAGTTGCAGTTTAGATGTGCTTTCTTGATGGGATCTTCAAAATGTCCACAAAAGAGGTTCTGGGCAACTTTCCATGTACTATTGGAAGGAACGTTCACCTCAGCCCAGTCAGCATCTTGCATGGTGAGACAGAGAGGCAGAAGTCTAGCCCAATTGGTGCCAGGGTCTAGCTGATGTGCAGCCAAGATATGACTAAACTTGTAAAGATACTAAGTAGCATTCTCTATGGCATTGGCCCCTTCAGCATAAAGAGGCAAGGATCTTGGGACAACCACCGGGGTAGGTCTAGAGGGCGATGTAGATCTGGAGGATCCAAAGACATGACTTCTTGGTGGCTGATGCAGAGCAAGGCTTGGTGGATTTTCAATGCTGTCAAATACAATGGCAATATTCTCCAGGGCTTCTTTGGTAATTCCAATTTCATCTTGGTAACCAGAAATAACTTCAAGAAGTTCATCTCTACAATGATTGTCAGATCTTGTCTTGGCAAGCTTTGAGTGTTCAAGCATCAAAGTGTTTCTTTCATGCATGATGTCTTCAAGCTGTTCAGTTAGTTCTTCCTGATTTCTGCAGGCTTCTTCCAACATGGAAAGATTTGGATTGCTTGCTACTGAGGACATATTGTAATGCGGTTGAATGTAATGGAATTTGACAAAAAAATGTTGTATCCAAGAGAAAAGTGTAATAAAACTCTTGAATGAGTTAACTGAACCTAAGTGACAACTAAGTGCAAAATCTCAGAATTGTCAAGAGTGACAAAATTATTAGCAGAGAGGTTCTGGTCTAATGTTGGTCTTATATATAGCTGAGTTGGGCTATAAAGGCAACAGAGTAGGTTTGCTATGCAGGCTAGGCTTGGTGTTCTTGAGAGTGCTAGATATGCTAAGCTTGGGTAGAAGCTAGAATGGATTTGTTGAATTCTTAATTTTGTTGAGACACACACTAAACCAAAAGGTTCAGTAAACTTTATTTATACTTTTCTGATTGAGTTGCATTAGTAAGTGCCAAGAGACTGGACTAATTGAAATCTGTTGGGGTGTTGATAGGTGCATAAGGTAAATGAAAAATTGCATCATTAATCAGCTGATGTCTTAGCAATTGCTAAGTGGTTAGATAAATCTCAGATGATTAATCACTTGGAAAGGCTTAGCAGATCAGTTGAGGATGTAATGACCAGATGAAAATTGATCAGGTGTGAAAGCTAAAAATAAATTCTGAGAAGTGATAAAATATACCATAAAAGGGATTAGTTATGTTTGGGGTAGGGAAAATCAGTTAGGGTACTAGATTTTCTAACAGAGTGAAATTGGCCAAGTTTTAAATGTTGATGCACAACACTTGTCATAAGTAAATAAAGATTTCACCACTTGGTGACTTTCCTCCCCCTAAGAAACAAAATATAAATTAGATTACTTATTAGAGAAGTTCTAGACTTCTTAATTGGCTTCTTTATTTGTACTTAGATTAGTTCTTGACTCAAATAAAGATTTCACCAGCTTGGTAACTTTCCCTCTCCTAACCCTCCTACCTGAATTACTTGACAGATTTTTTGGCAGCAACATCTGAAGCAGTACACTCCCCTTATGATGAATATCAATCCTTATCATTTATCCCTAATCAATGTTGCTGACAAAGCATTTTTACTCCTCTTACTACCCCCCTTCCCATTCAACAGTTTCATGAGCACTGAATTACTATCATCTCTCCTTATTGACTTACCTACAAGTTTGCTCCGCTACACACTCTGATATCAAAGCTACAACAGTAGTGCTGGCTTCTTTGTTTCAACTGAAATGAAGATTTCACCTCTTAGTGACTGTCTTCCCCTCTCCATGCCTATGGTTATGGGTTCCAGTCCTGGATCCAGCAAAATTCAATCAATATATTAATGTGTGCTGATTGCGAGATGGCTTGATCATCCATTGGGCCAAGTAATGGCTCTGATTGACTGAAATCCTTGAAATGCTAATTGGTCAGATTTGCCTAGTAGATTTGGCCAGTAATTGCCCAGAAATTCTCCTTAGCTCCCCCTGTATACTGGTTATTCTGGCCACAATTCAGCTACCACAAACCAGTACAACCTACCTCAGATATACTCAGATTCTCACTTCTCAGGCCTAGCTTTACAGGAAACCTCTCTCAGACCTAGCTAATTAGGAAATACATTACCACTCAGCTTCTCAACTCTCAGACCTAACTTTCTGGGAATAACTTCAGATTAACTTGGCTTCTTTAGATACTTGTCATAAGGGAATAAAGATTTTACCACTTGGCAACTTTCCTCCCCCTAAGCACTGGTCTCTTTGTTTTAACTGAGATAAATATCTCACCTGTGGGTGACTGTCTTCCCCCCCCCCTAAGTCTTGATCCTTGACCAAACTTTGAAAACAACACTCACATTTCAACAATTATACCTTTTAACACTTGACCATCTTTTAGTTAGAATTAAGTGGGGCTTTGCTCTAGCAGGCAAGAAGCAATATATGACATAAAGAATTCAACCAATGTCTTAGATCATCTACAGTTCTGTCTAAGTAGTACTGTCCTTGACTTTAATATTTGGGGTAGTGGCTGTATATTTTTAACTATTACTCTTCAATGGGGTTTAGTTGGATTATTTTTCATCCTTTTGAACAAGCCACTAATAGCCAGGTCCAATATACAATTGGTGCTTCAGCCTGGCTTACACTCTGCTCAGAAAGCATTTTTTGCTGATTTTAATGTTGGATTCAGGAGTATCCATTTGAGCACACAGTCATTTTGGTGGTGCTAGAATTTTTCATTTGTAACAATAAGTTGCACTTTGCTACTTAAAAGAAGTAACTGGTGTCACAGCCTAGCTTCTTCTTTCTTGAGATGGTTTGTTTGTCAAATTTGATTTTCAAAGTAGGTGCACTCAAGTTATTTTCCATCTCTGAGGCTAACCACCTATCTATTACTTATAAGACACCATCAGTGTCCTAGGCTAGCTCTTATGCTTCTGAGACTGCCAGTTTCGCTGATATATTAATTTTAGGGTTAGTATTGCATATTTTAGCCTTAAGCACACTGCAAACTTGGTTATCTTTTTAGGATGTGAGATGAGCTGCCAACACCACCAGGCGCTGTTGGGCAAACAGTAATACTCAGTTCTTCCTCTAGAGCACATATTCACAAAGTACTATTTTTACAAATAATTTCTAACCACTTCCGACCTTGATAACAACAACCGCGCCCTCAGATATACAGCTTGACCCGGATTTTCTTGGGTTCCCACATTTGATCAGATTGGGTTCAATGTGAAAACGGGATGTGTACGAATTGGTTCAAGGCTGAACCCCATGTGGTCTCTTAAAATCGATATCTTGGTTAACTTCCAATTCAAGTCTTTCCTATATTCTTATTCGATTCAACAGTATACAGGCGTGTGAGTGGTGACAAACTAGTAGCTGAGAGCTCGAAAATAGAAATTTCAGTTCCGAGCAAATGAGGAAAAAATGTAGATGTACGGTCGGGCATTCTTGATCTACTCTTGATGAGGATCCAATGATATATTCAGTCCGTGGGAAAGTATGTATTTATTGAACCGTGGGTACTTTCATCCCGAATTATGATGAATCATACAACTAGATCCGTTTGGAAATCGGGGGATTATCCGAAGTGATACAGCCGATTTTAACCGATGTGCAATTTTAGCCAAGATAGAATAGCTTAGATGACTGAGACAGCAATCTACAACAGTCAACGGAATATTTGTGTAGATTAATGAGTGATCATCAAAAGGAGTCTTAGACCACTACGAAATACTGTATAATATTAGGCCTGCGTTGAAGTTTCCAGCTGATGTACAACTTTCGCCGCATGGAGGCAGCATTTCTGCATGTCCAGCTGGCAGCTCAAAGATACCAAAAATACTTCTCAATCACCGCCAATATACCTAGCCAAGAACCTTGGCAATTACCAAAGATTAAGGCATCATACTGTGTGCCGAGCAATGAAGAATAGATAGGGTTAGAAGCGCCAGGCATAGTTTCTTATGTCTCAAACCTGGTAATGCCAGGAATTTTCCTGTACATGGTAGCTGTTGGTACCTGATTATGGAAAGCCAACCTTTCCAAGTATAACAAAAGTCGTATTATTCTTGAGGACTAAAAAGCCCAGGTTCTTGGGTTGATTAAGCTCAATGATTAGAGGGTTAGCTCAGTGCATGTATGGATATGATGCTAGGGTTATAAATCTGGCTTAATCTGGATATCACAATAGTGCGCTCTGCTCTTTAATCAACCCTCCCGCTTGTGTATTAGTATTGAAGCGTGTCGAGGAAAGTAGTTATCAATGCTCATATAGGATAGTTGGTGGATTCGGCCCAGATTCAAATATCGATATGTGCCTTCAAGTCACCATTAACTCGATGGCTGGATTTTACAGCCATAACTGCCCTATTGCTAATTGAATGGTAGATCCTTTGTGGACAATTCAGTCTATGAAAACGCCTAAATTTACTTGTTTGGGAACTTACTAAAACTGCCAATGGTGTATCCATGCCCTACTGTTATTGCTTGCTTTATTGAATCACCATAACTCCTATAAGTGAATGCTTACAATCCAGGTGAACTCATGGGAGCCAATACCAACATGATCGGTCGATGTAATAAAGTAGTCAAGCATGGGGCTATTAAATCCTTAGTGTGAATACCCTCCAGAAGATCCATATACTGGGCAATATCTGCTATTTAAATGGAGCCATGGCCGTGTGGTTTTACTCCCTATTCCTGGTGAATTCCAAGGATTGGATTTGTACATAAAGCATGGGGAAGCAGATCCTGAACTTTCTCACCCTTCGAGCCCACATCTCCTGGATGCTCTAAACTTTCACCACTCTACTTATTACCCAGTCGTGAAGAATCGCTAACAATACGGTGGCTGTGTAACCTGTATAGTCTATGGTTGAGAATCAGTGCCATTCACCGTGTCCTCTGCTTACGTTTGGGGAATTTAGCACATCACGTTATCATAGGAAGTAATATGGATTGGTTGGGATCAAGAAGTTCCCTAGGTTCTATTTGCTGAGCTTCCCAGTCACGCAAGGCGTGACTTGGAAATCAGAAATCAGACAATTATTTATGCCATTCTACCTCCATGCAATATAGCTCGCTAATTTAGCAGTCGGATATGACGAATCAGTGGATCATGGTTACTCCACTCTCTGTATATATAGGCTTGCAAGGTCGATGCTAATGCCTACAACAAAATGAAATGGATAGACCTGCGCTCATCGTTAATCTTCCTACTAGCGATTCACGCCCGTGCTGAGCAACATATCATGTAAGTGCTTGCTAACCATCCCGTAGACACTTGATTGACTCCTTTGCTTTCGCAGCACTCGGGAAAGAGCTACTGTGTATCATCATGGGAACGTCTACACGGTTGACACTGAGCTTCCGAGCGCTCAAGCATTTGTGGTCAAGAATGGGTGGTTCGTGGATGTTGGAAGAAACCATGATATTCTGAAGAAGTGGAAGAAACATGGAAATCAGTATGTCAATCTGAGAAAGAGAACGGTCGTTCCAGGTCTTGTGGACGCTCATGGGGTCGGTGGTTTCAGCAGAGACGATCTATCTCACCTCAATTACCATGCTTATTGTGTTTTCTCCAGCACTTCTTGCAATTCGGCCACACTCTCAACGAGGTGAACTTGCTTACAGCAAAAAGCATTGACGGTACAACACACCCCACTCTCAGATATGTTTCGAATGCCATCTTACCTATCTACTAGATGTTCGTAAGCTACTCAAAGAGCACATTTCCAAATCCGCAGTAGAATACAAGCCGGAGGGGCCGTGGTTGCTTGGACATAGCTGGAACCAAAACAACTGGCCTGGTGGCCAGTTTCCAACAGCGAAGGATTTAGATCAGGATCCAGAGTTGGCTAAAATACCCATTTCTCTCACCAGGGTAGACAGCCATGCGATCTGGGTTAATGGCGCAGTGTTGGATATCATGAAGAAGAATGGTTTTGATGAAAGTGCCCCTGTGGCTGGTGGAGAGGTTATCAGGTCACCAGGTCTAGGAGTCTTTGTTGATAATGCGCAACAGTTAGTTCGTAAGTCTTTTGTTCGGCCAATGGTTTATTTACGTGTGGCTCATGGCCCTTCCAGTGGATAGGAAACCACCGTACACTGAAGAACAAAACCTGAGCGCCGTGAGAAACGCCACTTCATTTCTACATTCGGTTGGATTCACAGGAGTACATGATGCTGGGGTTAGCCCTAGTACCATTAAATTCTTTAGACGGTATGTCATTGTATTCTTCCAGATGCCAACGGTCAAGCGGCATTCGAACTAACGTATCCACCGTGTTGCAGAATTGCCGAAACTGGTGACTGGCCACTTCGTAGTAACGTCATGGTGTTTTGTCATGAGAACAGCTTCTGTGGGGACGATATCGAGGCTTTTGAAATAGAGGGAAAACTCAAGGTTCGCAGCGTAAAAATGCTCATCGATGGTGCGCTAGGGAGCTGGGGTGCAGCGTTAATCAGGCCGTATTCAGGTTCGCGCTTCATCCACTGCTATGCCTCTAAATCACATGTACCTAAGCGAGTATGTTGACAGACAACCAGAACACACGTGGGATCCTACGATCGGATGTCACCCTTCTAGCACAGACGGTAGATAAGTGGATTGAAAAAGGATTCCAGGTCGCTACACACGCAATTGGTGATTTGGGAAACAAGCTAGTTCTCGACGCTTATGAACTAGCTTTGGGCAAACGATGGAATTTAAACGAGACAATTGGTTCCCGGTGGAATGATAAATTCCGGCTCCGCATTGAGCATGCCCAGATTCTGGTAAACAAGCGCATCCCCTTGGGTTGTTCGGTCAGCTCTAATGGCTTTTGCTGTGTAGACGGAGCAAGATATTCGACGCGTTGGGGAGCTAGGGATCATTCCTTCAGTGCAGCCACGACATGGTATGGCCAAACCAGTTTATGGCCCTACTCTTGGTGATACTGATGCTTCCTATTTCCTCAGCTACTAGTGATATGGCGTTTGCAGAAAAACGATTAGGCCCAGAAAGAATTCTTGGGGCCTATGCCTGGCAATCGCTTCTCAATGCCAGGTACATTTCTAATGCCCTTTCTGCATAGCATCCTGCTAAATTTGTAGTAGTGTGCCAGTTCTACCACTCGGCTCAGATTTTCCCGTCGAATGGCCTAGTTTTCTGCAAGACTTCTACGCAGCCATTACGCGTGATAATTTGGATGGAACATCGGTAAGTGCCTGGCCATTAGTGACACACCATTTCTTTGGTAACCCTTTTGCCCTCCGAGTAGCCACAAGGACCAAATGGCTGGTTTCCTAAACAGAAACTTACAAGAGAGCAAGCATTAAAAGGATTCACTATCGACGCAGCCTACGCTTCGTTTTCCGAGTCTGAGCTGGGCAGCATTACACCCATGAAGCGGGCAGACTTCGTAGTCTTTGAAAAAGACATTATGAAGATTCAGCCCAACAAAATACCTGGCACCAAGATCACTGCAACTGTGGTCGGTGGGAAAATAGTATACGGAGGTCTCTAAGCATGGCTGCAGATGGAAAGGCACTACTGGCATCTCTTGCACATGTGTGGGCAACTGGAGAAAGCCAGATCCCCATGATTGTTGTGTGCTTGAAGCAGCAAAAGGAATGGTCCCGGTTTAGGCCGAAATAAACTTCCTTTGAGTATTGTACTCATGTCCTGAATATACATTTCAGCGCCTTTTCCGAAACGGGAGATTTTCTATTGAGTATGACCAACATGAGCTGTGATTTACATACATACAGCATGTGTGTGCCAATGATAGCGTGGCACCACACGCCCAACACTAAACATTCCGAATAGATCTGAAATCGTCCGGAGGATTGGTTCTGCATATATGCTAATGATGTTATAGGTCTTGCGGGATACGGGTGCCCCATAATGCTTAATTGCCATAGTCAATAAGGAGAGGGAACAATGGTGTGACCTAGGAAGGATCTAATTAAATTGGGATTACTGGAAATCTCCTCCACTGCACATCGGTATTCAAGGTAGTGTTCTCCACTTGCCCAGCATTCCTGGAATTTGCCGAACCCTGGTATGGTACCGGCATACATGTCCACATTTTTGCCTGCTTCTACATCATCATTCCCATCGCATGCTATATATTCATCCAAGTATCCCTAATACCCGGGTTTCTTAACAACTGCCATCAGCACGCGCAACTACCTGCTCATTCCTATCCATCAGACACCCCAAAGGCTTCCTTACCTTGAACATCTGGATCCGGTTGCAGGAACTTTGTCCAAGGGTCCCATTCTTTTATCTCCAGAGACCCCACTGTATTTATTCTCACTGGCGTTAGAACAAAGGTCCCTGTAGAGCACTGCTGTTCGCATCACTTTCATTGCAACCAACCGGCATGTTTTCTTGGCATTCGAATTTTCGTCGGTTCACACAACACTTGTGTTCGCCATTGATCATCCTAAGCCTCTCGGCAGTGGCGGAGTCATGTAAGTTCTCTTTACCGTGTTACAGGTAGGTAGGTAGGCAGGCATGCTAACATTTTTCCGATTTCTACTACGCAATGTAGTCTGCTGTTACAACGTGATCACCAAGGCCACAAATGAGCCATCCACATATCACATATCCATTCAAGCATACCAATCTGACATTGCCCATTACAATAGAGAATACCAAACAAGCATCGATTTCCAGGGTGGAAGCATTCTTCGGGAGATTCCCTCCAGTTGTGTTTTGAGACAATCTGGGAACCACTACGTATGCGTGCAGCTTGGGCAAGAACTCTTCTCCACCAAGTTCACCGCTTTTGTTCCCAGCGACAGGACTCCCTATGACCCGATAATCGGCGCCTCCATTCGTGGCGAAAGGTGCGAGAGGCAATCAATGTGCTTTCCCTCGAACGACGCTGAGGCGAGCGCCAACCTTTGGAATCTTGGCTCGATCGGCAGCTTCTCCCGGCCCATCGTTATCACTGCGGTCATAGGTCTGGTGATATTGCTGTTATTGGTGGGCTTCTTTATTTACAAGTTCAACCATCCGCGGAAGCGTGACAGAAGAAAGGAGAACGGCGATTGTTTTGATGACACTGAAGAAGCCATGCTATCCCCGGACACAAAGGCTACCTCCTCTTGGTGGCGGCGTAAAAATCAGTCTCACTTTAACAAGCATGATCCAGTCATCGGCGAGAAGCTGAATCCCGACCTGGTTGGTGAGAAATTCACGGGGATTCCCAAGTTGGGTAAAGAAAACCTGGGAGCAAGTTTGGAACGTTCCCTACCATTCTACAGGCCGCATGATGCTGAACTGAAGGAGGAGGAGTTGTTCGAAAACGGCTCCGAGTCTCGTAACAGGAGTGAGTTGAGGACCTCGGTGATATTAGAGATGGGATGGGCCACATCAAACTCGCCCCCAAAGTTCCTAGAGATTCCGGAAAACCCCGCCTCGATCGCCAAGGTTGAGAAATGGTTGGAGAGCGGAAGGGATACCAGTAGAATAGAGCCGGCTCTTGGCAGTCCCAAGCCTTTGAGACGTAGCAAGTCCGATTTCTTCCAACCACGAGGCTTCTCTCGGCCAAGACATCTACAGATGCCAAGTGAGTCGGAGTCTGAATACTCTCAGAGTCTAGGAAGCGAAGATGGCTGCTCTACCCTGGGACCCAACGATTCAGCGAGTAGCGTGGGCAGAGCACTAACTCCACGCACGAATCTGCAACGGTCCAAGACCACGCCTAACATAGGCTACAGAAGATCGGTGTCGAAGAGGATGAACCAAGAGCCAAAACCAAATGATAGTGGAAAAGCGAAAGGCAAGATGGAACTGACGAAACGACTTGTCCTGCGTCGATCCAGGTCGTTCGAAAGTTTTCACGAGTTCCGTCGATACATAAAACAGCCCACCTCGCATACGCTTACCTCAGAGAAGCTTACTCGCAAGCGCACGCAACAGAGGCCAACACCTACGCAAACTCGCTTGGGCGGCTATTCCTCTAGCAGCTCAAGCCAGGGTAGCAAGATTTATGAGCTACGCGACATGCTCACCGAGATCATTCCCGGGAATAATGACCAGTCACTATCAGGGCTCCAAGTGGTTCTGGACGAAACCGATGACCTTGAGGAAAATTTGCCGCTTGGAATCATCAATCCCTCCAAAGAAGACGACTTGCCACTGGCGGCTCTAACCATGCGAAGCCGTACGTTGCCCCGTAATTTCGGCGCTCGTAACACGAAAAGGCTCCGGACGGTAGCAAGCACTGGTCAGCTGAAATGGAAGAACGATACCAAGGACAGAAGCTCCAATTCGGAGAACGAGGATACGCTACCACTTGGTTTCCTATTGTCCAGCAACGTCCAAGACATCATCGATTTATATACTCCAAACACGGAGTAATCCTTTCTTCAGACTTGGTTGTCAGCTCACAACTTGTGGCTAGCATACTGCTTGGTAGTCATATTGTAGATTCAGAAAAGATACGTTAAATTAATTTTTAAGCTTACAAGTCGGCGATTTGTGCATCCGACTTGACTCGTGGACACCGTGGGTGGCCTTTGCCTGATATCCAATGCGCTGTTGATTTATCTATAGATTTAGACAATTGGGCTTACTTTAAATGAATAAAGTCTGTTGAAGAAATCCGGTATATGTAGCAACCTCTCCCCCATTGTCGTGGCAGTACGTCCAAAAGTGAGATGACATATAGCATGCTAAAGATCATAAATTTGTATTGTTGAGAATCTCTCCAGTACCCAAGAGCACCTGCATCATGCAAACCTCAAGAGGCCTATATGAACCAGAACCGACAAGAATACAATCTTGCAATGGCACATCCTTGATATAACAAAACACAGCCTCCGAGCAACCAACAGATTCAAAGCCATGGTTTACAAACAAGAAAATCTCACTTTACGAACGTACAAAAATATACCAAGTCAGGAAAATAAAAGATTAAAGAAAATTCAAGTGCAAATATATCGAAAGGATCCAAAATGGTTGTAATGGAATAAAAAATATCCTCAAGAATGGTTAGGCCCTACACGAAAAGCACTCGCGCCTAGGCTGGGGCTTAACAGGGATGATAATCCCCCAAGCACAATTAGGAGCGGGTTGAACGGTCATGATTGAAATTTGTAAAGCTCATGCCTAGGCGATGAAGCTGAGACCCATCCGAACTTGGGTTAACGTTGGGGACTGTGGAGTGCGGTAAACCGCCACCATAGGTAAACTCCTGAGAAGGAATCATCATACATTACATAAGCTTGCCAATGTGGCATAAAGGGTGTGACTGGAGAGCTTACCTGCGTTAGTGCCAATGGGCTGATATCTTGAGAATCCTGCAGAGATGACCTTGAGAGCTCCAACACGGCATCGGGTTTGATGAACTGCGAGTTCGGGTCAGAACCTGCAACTGCAAACTGGGAGGAATATCTCGGTATTTTCATAGAGGCCCTGGAATTCATCAATGAGGTTGAATCATGTTGGTTTATTGATTCAACATCAGTGACGGAGTGACGGCGAGGCTGATTATATGGCAATGCATATGGGTCCACCAAAGAATGCCGCCTAAGATAAAGATGGCGTCTTTGGGCTCCACTTTGCTGGGCTAGCTGTGGTTGGGCTGGTATGAATTTGCCATTAGACGATGAGAGTAGTCTTGGAAACAGAACAGGGCTTACGGTATGCGGTGCTAGATGAGTACACTGGGTCCACCTTCGCGGACGAGGTGCTTGACACGAGGTTAGCTAGATTTGTATTGTAATCATTAGTTGCTAGTATGGTGGTAAAACAAGCAACCATGCCCGACACATACGCTGAGCCTCTTGTATCGACGGGCTGATGAACGAGTAGTTGGCTAGACTTGCCCTAGAATTGGGATTCTTTGGAGTAGATGTTGGAGGGAAGGTGTTGTGGAACGCGTCGATGTCTACACTAGCTGTACTACTGTAGCTAGCCGTCTGCAGAAAACGCTGAGTAAACGGAAGGTAGCGTGAGAATGGGAATGAAGAGGCTTACATATTTGCCAACAATCTTTCTCAGCGCGTCGGGCAGCACTTTCCAGGGGAAAACTTTCACATCTTTTTCGATATTTCGCGGCTTGGGATTAGGAAACGACATTATTAATTTGAAGAAGTCTGCGCATTCCTGTTTGCATTTCGAGATGGTCAATGGCCGGAATCCTTCTAGATTGCGACGTATGCGATTTTTCTCCTCCACTGTGAAGCGGACAGCAATCAAAGACTCGAGTAAATATATACAATCCACGCTAGTAATATAGAAGTCGTTCTTCTGTTCCCAATATATACACGAGACGACAATACTGTTAGGTAGGAGGTCTGCAGGCGCCACCGCCTCAAAGGAACACTCAATAGTATTATCCTGATGGGAACGACCGAACTGAACCAATCTGCGTTTGCTCATGCTTTCTTCGGGGGTCCTGCAATCCAAAAGATTACCATATTAGTACTTTCCGCGCACAACCTATTTGGGCAACAACATGAACCAACCAGTTCCTGGTCATCTCCTCGAGGTGCCCTTTGAATGTCAACGATGCTTTCTTCAATACGGGCGAGTAGCCGTTGTAGTTCAGCAGTGAGGGTGCTGATGGAGAGCTGCTTCCTAATCCCTCGCTATTTAAGTTAGGCTCATTCTCGTCGTGATTTGGATGCTCATCGCTTTTTATATCGAACTCACTTCCGACACCTACTCCGGAGCCTCGCCTGAAGCTAGAGTTGAAGAAAGTTGACTGAGGGAAATTGTTCTGGGTGTAATGAGCATCCTCAGTGTTCGATATATTGGTGGGGATATTCATGTCATGATATACATGCATCATTGTGGGGGCGTTGCCCATGTTGAAGTGATCTGTCACGATAATGATTAGTCACCAACGCTGACTTGTGTGGATTCCGTAACCAGATAGTACCATTCTGGATCTTGATGAAGCTGTCAGGGCTGATCGGGTTTGCACCGAAGCCTATGCTCTCCGGTTGTCCGTTTAAGAAGTTGTATTGATCCTCCCCATCGTTCTTCAAGCCGGTGATACGTGCCCCTGATTTTATAGCAATGTCAGCATGTGACGATGAAGAATTATACCGTCACTCTACGGTACCTTTAGCTTGCAGATCATTCATGATACCAGTCAGTTGGCCGTCACTCTCGTTGGAAAATAGACCTGCAAAGTTCGCCATGTACATTATGGATTAGTGCTGGGCAGGGATTGCTTCATGTGAACTGGGTTGCACTTACTCTGCGCGAACACATACTCTCCGAAGTACCAGCTATCCAGCACCGTATCTCCATCCACTGCTAGGATGCATACTGGCACTTTGTTCTCAAACCACTTGGTGGCAGAAAAGCCAGGTATCATACAGCTAAGCGTTGTGTAGCCATGTGCGTTCCATTGCTTTGTATCCTGGACTATGTGAGTGCCGAAGCCTAGTTTGAGAAGTTCGTTGGGGCAGAATTGTAACACAACCGTGAAGGGCATTCCCTCCGAGCCGTTCTTGGGATAATACTGCAAGACGCGTGGGCGTGAAATGTCCCGTGCGCCTTGAAGATCCGAAGGTTTGGCTTGGTTGGAAAAAGCTAAATTTAGGTGAGTTAACTTTTGCCCTGAAGCAGATAACGTATCATTCACAAAAAGGAGTGTAGCTCAGCAGCGATGTGAGCTGAATTGAGAGAAGTAACCGATAAATATAGTAGAAAAACCTACGATTATCCATAGAAAGCAAAGGTTGAATTAATAGTTGCTTGTGATTGAAGCCTGTGGTGCGAAGAAGTCGCTGATCCCTAATTTAGATTCTGTTGGGGTGGACTATGCACTTGATATGATCAAAACGGATTGCAAGAAGTTTACTAATAGAGTGGAGAAGGTATAGCGACTCAAAGGTTGGTCAATATATCTGTAAAATCAATGAAAAGTCCAGGTAGAAGAGGTAGTATATAAGGTATTCAAACCTGTGGGTGATGAGAAAGCAAATTGAGTAGCGAAAAGGTCCGAATGTGACGGTTCGAACACTGATTACTGAATCTTAGTGGTCCGAGCCTCCATGAGAAATACTATTTGGCAATCCAAAGTTGGCTACTTTAAGGCAGTCAACTTGCTGACTACCGAATAAGTTGATTTCATTACAATTTGCAATGATATTAGCCACCTATTAAACAAGCTTCGATGTCGCTAATTTACAACGAATCCACTTTCAGGTCAACCGACCCAGTGATAGTGGATTCCTTCGCAATTTGGCAACTCAATTGGATCATGAGTAATCAGTAAGAGAAAGGCAATTTAACTAGGTTGATCTACGTGGTGGTTGCCCAAGTTTGAAACTCGTGGATTGATACCAACTTTGGACGCCGGCACAAAAAATCATTTTCTGCCAGCTCGGTTAATACAATTAGCGTGCCAGCATCTCCTAAGCAGGCTCGTGTGATTGATTAATGGAAGCAGGTCTAACTAGAAGTGCACTGGACGTAGAAAGGCTCTCCCAGATACAACACATGTGACATGGGACTAATGCCTACAATTCTGGCTGGGAGAACCTGCTATGGGACAAACTCAAATTAGTGAATTACTGCAAGTTCGCAAAATACCCAATTACGCATATGTACCCAATCCAATACTCCCCAGTCAGCATCTATATGGCTACGGCGGGTGCCGCATTTGATGTTGATGGATCCAATTGGCCAAGCCGGAGGTTAAACGTGGTGAACACGTCAATCAATAGGCCTTTAAAGATCCTTGTATAGTGAACGAGATTCAATCCGGTAGTGGATCGTCATTTCGCTGCGAACAGTGGAAAGCTCCCACCATCTCCAGCCTCACATGCGGAATACAGGCTGGCTAGAGTCATGCAACCCCAACCGGTTGACATGGGTCAATGTCGCTATATATTGAATTCGTCAGGTTCCCTTCCCGGCTCTCTACTTGTTTCTCAGCCAGATTTGACAATATTAAAGATGCACCTGGTGTACTAGGGAGTCAAGACACTTTCATGCCATTCCACCAGGCCGATGAGGCCAGGGTGGGCTCAGCTCTGCCCAGAGTAGATTGATGAGAATTGGAGCGTACCACTTTCCTGATTGCATGACACTGTACGCGGGGGTGGTGATAGAGCAGTGCCTAAATTGAATGTTCTACAATGTGCGTATGCGCCTTCACAATGATCTCAATCCCATGATCCAGATGCTTTGTCCAATACATAAGGAGGTCTCAGTAGCTTTGAAGAGCCTCAGTTGACCAGTCAAGTGGTCGCTGGTCTTATTTCAGATAGCGTGATTTATTTCGAACTAAGGAAACCGAGAGCAACTGCTACAGAGTTAATTGATAAGACTTTCATATGATCTACCAGTCGTGATGGCTTGGCACGAATTGACGAGCAGCAAGAGGAGCTTGCAAAATGCCTGAATGGAGTACGCTCAGTGAATCAATGACTCTACAGAAGATCGACTGGAATGGGCGATGTGGATGGATTTTTGGAATTTTGTTTTCAGCTATGATTGGACGAGGAGAGTGCATACACACAACCACAGTGGTTGCGATGGAGGCGATGCATTCCTTGTATGCACTTGCATCTACCAGCCGCTCATTCTTCCTTTTTCTGACTCCAATCGATTGTACAATAGATACAGGGCCATTTGGTTTGATTCTGGAGTGCCAGTGATAGTGACCAATCTCTCGTTGGTATTTCCTTGAGCCTCAGCAATCTTAATATGTGAGCCAGACATGTGGCGGATTTCGTTAATTTTACTTCCCCCTTTGCCAATAATACAGCCAACCATATCATTGGGAATAAATATCTGCTGGGACTGAGATCCAGGGCCGGGTTGCCCATGTGGACTGTTGCCCATCTCTCTGCCCATGGGGGGCATAGGTGGGTACCCCCCATGAGAACCAGGATTACCGTAGAATGGCTGAGGAGGGCCCATGCCAGGCATTGGTCCGTACATGAATGGGAATCTTGGTTGTGGTCGATAAGGAATGTGGTTTGGAAGTGGTCGTTCCATGTATTCTTGGAGGATCTGGGAGATGTGGTATACCGCAATATGTACGGCGTCGGGGACTCCATTGACAGTGATGGTTCGCTCCGTGGAGTTGGGGAGTATCTCCTCTGAAGCATTCAGCTTCGCCCCGGATGCTTCTTGGATCTCTTTGATTTTGGAGCCACCCTTGCCGATGACCGAGCCCATGCGTGTATGGGGAACCAGCAAACGAATTGTGGCTCCATGGGGAGCAGATGATTGTGAAGAATCATTCGAATCATCGATCAGCTTTTGGGCAATGAGTGAATAGGCCTAGAGACACATATTAGGAAACAGGGAAAGTCCGACTGGTTGCAGAAACAGTTACCTTTGCAATAGTATCAATAGGCCCAGATACAGTAAGAACTCTATCAGGTACCCCCGGCACCTGTTCAGAGATGTTTATACGAGCACAGGCACGCTCTCGGATCTCTTTGACAGAGCCGCCTCCTTTACCAATGATGACGCCTGCTTCTTTGACCAGAACAATAGAGCGCAATGACATCGAAGGAGGGGCTCCAGGATTTCCGTTTTTTGTGCCTTCTTCATTAGTTCCCTCGCTACGATCGCTTCTTCTATCAGGGGAGCGACCACGCTCCTCGGAACGATCTCTTCTGCTTCTTTTCTCAGCTGGGGATCTCTCCCTTCGGGATTCCTTTCTAGGGCGGTTTTCATCTTCCGCACTGACAGCAGCTCTTTTACTATTGGTATGATGTGAGCCTGAATCGGAATTCGATTCGTCCTCAGAGAGATGGCGTTTACGATCGGGAGAGGGTTCGGGATCGCTAGGCATATTATGAATGGGTTGTTTCGTGGTAGACGATAGAGGAGGTGAGAACACTGGAGCCTAAAGTAAACATTGGTGGGTCAAGGGTTTCGAAAATAGAAGGGATTGAGTGGGGGAAAGGAATATCTGAGAAGGTGCGGGAAGGAAATGACTGTACCACTAAAGAGACTGATGGTTAGGAGGGTGAGGTGTTGAGGATGGTTGGTTTGAGGTCAGATGAAACGGACGAAGTAAAGGACACCAACAAGGATAACTATGTCTTGCAATCTGGAGATAAGAGTTAGTGCCTTGCAAGGGAGCGAAAGTACACAAACACGAATAACAAGCGAACCTACCTCAAAGGTGAAGTAGTAAATAAAAGGATAAGTATTTGTAGGAATCTTTGGATACAAGCAATTTAGGTGTTTCTTATTAAACGGGCTATCCTACTCAACCAGGCTAAGACCGATTCATTGCTCCCGCGTTCTCTTTTTTTTCATGTCGGTTTTTTTGCACAAATCAGCTTGCCCCTTCGACCACTCCTTTAATTAAGGGTCTCCTGATGGTATATATCAATGAAGCCACTATTTCTGATATTTACCAGAATGCCCTGCACTCCAAATTGGGCCCGGATCTTGCAGATCCCATGAACTATCAGCAGCACTAGAATTCATGATACGAATGCCCCTGCAAACTGGCGATGCAAATCAGGAATCAACATGAATTCCCAATGTATGAGAAGCATGCATCAATATATTGAAGGAAGTAATCAGAAGTCTTTGGTTGAACAATGGGCGATATGGCCAATGAGATGCATACTCGATTCTTGGCTACGAACATGATTAAATTGATGTAGACATTTGAAACGGGAATGTGCCCAACCAGAGGTACCCACAACTGAGCTCTCTCCCGAGTACCTTCACTCAATATCATGCAATCCATTCCCATCCCCATCCCCATCCCCACCCACATTCCCACTTCCACCACCGCTTCCATCCCTGTCGTTGCTCTCGTTCTCATTGCCATTCCCTGCCTCCGGAACTCGGCCAATCCTTCAACATCCTCTCTGCTCCGCCACAGTAGAGGTTGGGCTGCATGCCTGATGAATAGCCTCCGCAATAATCAAAATGCAAGCACAGGAGTACATCAACTGAGTAGATATCAGCTATAAAGAGCCAAGGAAGGGGGTTTCTCGAAGTTCTGGTAATTATTACTAGATAAAGCCTGATCGTGGCTTCTCAAATCAAGCTATATAGATATATATATGTGTTGGCCAATAAGCTAGCTTACGGTTTAAGAGGACTCTAAATCAGAACAATCTTGTGAAATATCAGCAATGTAGATATATATGATATGATAGTAAAGCCTCCAATACATTTCTGCCAGTGTCAAGTCAAAATCGTAGGAAATAGTGACTTCACTACGTATTTAATATACCATTGTCTTCTTTAGTACACATTAAATGATCATACATTTGCCTGATTCTGATTCTTAATTTTGGTATCACAAGGCCAGGACTTATTTCACTGTGTAAAGCTAGTTTAATTATCGGGCGAATACCAATTGGACTAATAATCGTGATTCAGAAATATAGATTTTCCAGAAAGAAACGTATTTCGTATTCTCCCGAACACCTCTCTAAACTATAAATAGCATCTCCTCTTCCTCCGCACGCCGTTTAAACACTTCTCTTCCCCCCTTTCTCCTCCATCCCTCACTAGCAACACCTTCCTCATCTTCCTTTCTATCGACCATGGCAAAGATTCAAGGAAAGAAAGTAGCCAAATGCACCGCTAGTGGATGTTGTAATCGCGCAGTTCGAATCGTTGGTGATTGTCGCTATTGTCAGCACAAGTTTTGTGGCCAACATCGACTCCCTGAAACCCATGCCTGTCCTAACCTCACTACCTGTAAGCAAAACTCCTTTAAGACGTACGCGGACCGCCTGCTCAGCGAAAAATGTGTTGCTAGTAAAGTGTGAAGTCTACGCACGCCCAACACCGACGCTTGCTTCAACCCTCCCCCCTCTTTGTGCCAACCCGCAATTCAAAGCCTCTTAAATAGCAGTATATTGCTATTACGAATAGAACTATGGCATTAGATTCAGTATAATCTCGCGAACCTCTGTACTATATATAATATTGTATATTAATACTACTATTAAAGGCTTGAATAGACCTCATTCAGCTCACACTCAGGTTCTGGTATTTCTGTGATTTCCCTCATTGCCCCTGTACTTCATTGTGGCCGATAATAAAATCGTAGAATAAAGAAAAGTTTACGAGCCGTGGAATTTCAGTGTTCCGAGCATACTTCTCTTCCCCAATGTGCTTGCTTCCATGGCATCAGGAATCCGCAGCGTACCATACGTTCTCACCGTATGATGTCTTGGAATCGACGGTGATACTTTCCAGCGTCAGAAACGGCTACCAAATCCGGCGATTACAGTCCACAACCCAAATGGTGAGTCTCCTGGCATCATTGGGCACTAATTTGGACAATCGTGGTCTATGACACCATGTCGAAGTGGGTGATTCGACAAATAAAGGCATGGCACCTATATTCAAATTAGAGTATTACATTTGTCAGTGCCAAAACCACTCGATAGGAATGGGAAGGCACATTCTCTAGTTGGACATCCCTTATTCTACATTTATCCTTGCCAACCAATCCATCAAGGGTTGGGAAATTATCCGGAAATCTATTTTCCATCTATGAGATGAATCGATGGTGCCACCCAGAGGTATATTCCCAGCTGCATTGGCTGTGTCACCCAGAGGGAGTAAGTTTGCGCAGATGAGTCTCTGTGTGTCGTCGTGACTCGTTCGTTTGATTCGCTTTGGTAAGAAAATGCTTCATCAAGCCGTGGACTGATGCATTGGCCAGGTCTACCGATCGCCAGAGAGACTCTTTGGTGCATCGTTGTCCCCGTTGAACACTCGTGTCGGCGGAGCCCGCTGTTTCGTAGCTGCATTAGGGATATGGCCAGAACATCCAGAGTCATTTTCACCCTGAAACTTCTGCTCATTTACTCCGGAGGGATTGATGAGCCCCACCAGGCGCTACTTACTCATCTCCAATCAGCCTTGCCATCAATGGAGCCACGTGATACCGTCCCATTTTCTGGCAAGGTCACTGTTTCACAATTCGGGCCAGGTTGTACCTATAGACCAAGGAGCAGGTTGAGGCAACTGAAGCCAGTTTATAAGGAATCTTCCCTTCCAATGGCTGACTGGAGTTGCAACCAGGTTTCAGGGTCTCCCTGATTGGTCTAACCACTGCCCCGCATACCTTTTGCTCTTACACCCAGTAACGAAGGAACCTAAAGCCTCATCCGAGAGGTACTTCCCTCCCACGTATCGAAGCGTGGCCTACTAGATCTCGCCAATCACTGGGTAGAGCTTGAGCTGGAGACAACCAACAGTTTTCTATGCGTTTGGAGTCACTGCCGGTCAAGAGCAGCTTCAAAGCTATCGCGTGAAGCTTGTGGACTGAGACATGATTGGCTGAACATCATGTTACTATGGCCTCTTCTGACTTGTGGTGGATAAAATGAGCACACGTGTTTTCCTTAATCAAAGCCAACCGTGACTAATGCGGGGCAACATGTATCCGACTCAGAGACAGGCAACTCCATTAATTCCGTCTGCTCCTGTGATCAAACCCCCACTCATTTTGCTGGTGCCTAATATGTACCAAAGACTCGACAGAACCTGATTGTTTGGGCCAAAGCAGGAAAACTCGATCAGTAAAAATAACTGCTCCTTCATACCTTAGTTGTAGACGAATGGCTGCAGCATTACGCCATTATCAAGAAATTCGATTTATCGAACACTACGATGACTCCAGCACGATCTCCAAACCATATTCCCAAATGCAATCGTCATCCAAATGAGTGATCTGGTATCAAGTTACAGTGGCAAGCATTCATTTGTACGTCGCTCAAGGCTGCGAGAGCATGATTCCATTAAGTATAAAATTCCAATCTACGAGTCGCCTCTACATGACCGCGATCCAGATGGAATGATCTAATACAAGGAATGATTCGACTGCCATGCTGAGCTAGATGGTGAATGATACCTTATGACTGATTATCATCTATAATCTTCCCAGCCAGCAAGTCAATTGATTGCCCAAGTGCGGGCCATATCGCTTGGCACATGCTGCGTATTGCCCAGTTATTAAGGAATCAAGATTACATATCGGTAGGCCATAATTGGGGGCTATCTCTCATAATGAAGGAAGCAGATTATGGCTGGCCTGCAATTATCACTCTTGCCTACTCAGATGTGTGTCAAGGAGTCCCATCCAATCGCATGCCAAGGAATGGGCGCCATGCATGCGCCTTCCATCAATATCTCTGTGATTTAGGAAGCACTCCATACTATGAAAGGATCGACTGTTCAGATAGCTACGATTCGGTAAGGAAAGCATCAGCCGAAATAAATGTTTGCAACATTGATTCACTCATACGCCTGCTTCATCAAAACGGTTGCCGATGTATATATACGTACTATTACGTTAACAATTTTCTGGATCGGCAGTATTAATGGGATCCTATTTAGGAAAATGACGTACACCTTCCATCACCTCGATATGGTTCGAATTCATCCGACTGTCTCGAGTTGTATCACCGCGACGTCATGTCAAGTGACCAATTTGTATCTGCTCTGTACACAGGACAAATAGGAGATGGAGCCACCTTGCTCAATATCCAGTGGCGGAGTGACTTGCATTCCCGATTCACTAGACCGATTCAGGTTTTCCCGACATTAGCGGTGAGGCAGTCAATAGATTTTTCAGAAACGTCAGACTTTTGGGTTGAAAAATGGATACTTCGTGCGGATATGATTCATGGCTATCCGGAAGTTACTGTACTATACCACATTTGGGAATGAGTGGGTTTCGGGTCAATACTGCCCTGGACTTGGGTTTATTGCATATAATACAGCAGTCTCGACCCCGTCTCACGGACTCAGAATAATGTGCATTGCGGTGTTTAAGCTAATTACAGAGATTTATTACAATGACTAACATGGTACATCTTTCAAGAGCAAACAGGTAATACCGCCAATAATACCAATAAAATACAGTTCCTTGGTCTTCGACGGAAGTTCCAGAGGGGAATAGAGTTTCTATAATTGAATACATCTCAGGTCGGATGGAATTATTCTGCAGGGAAACCGACGGCTTGCAATGGCGATTACGGTCAAAATTACACCTTACTGGCTACGCACTTTTCACTAAGCAGGCGGTCAGCGTAAATTCTGAATGAGTTCTGTTTACATGTTATCAGGTTTGGGCAAGCGTGGGTTTCGGGGATTCTGTGTTGCCCGCAGAATTTGTTTTCGCAGTAGCGGCATTCACCGACAATACGGATAGCGCGGCTGGAACAATTAGGGACAGTACATCTAGTAGAGTGCTTTCCGGACATGGCGTGTGGTATTGGTATGTGTCAAGAAGATGTATGCGATATGAGATCCAAGAAGGAAAATATTAGATGATTATTTTTAGAGAGATTGACCGGCCAGATAGACGTATATATAGGACCAAGTTAATGACGAAATATCACCTTGCTGCCATCCATTTCATCCAGTTCGGGATTTTCATCTTTTCCAGAAATCCCGTTCGGATATTGAATTTCGATGGATGGGTTCCATCGATCTCAGACTATAATTAAATCATTCCGCATTATTCATTTGTACATCAAGAACTTAATCAAGTTTGTTGGGTTTCGGTATGTGTCGATTAGTTCCAGCACGAGAGGTATTGACGTGGATCGAATGGCATGCGCACATGAAATGACTTGACATCAGCACCTTGCTGTGCGTTCCGAGTAAATAGGTTTGTTCATGCATCTACACCCGACCATTATTCCTTGCGGAAGCTGTGGACCGGAGGGGATCTGGATCTTCTGAGACTATGCATACCAGTATTCGTACAGGCAAGGTCGTATGAGACAAGACTTGGCTGGTTGCGACAGGCATACCCGGCCACCATTCGCACCAAATCATATGCAGCCTGAGCATCAGTGTTTTATTAGGCGAGGCCTAGCAAGCTACCGTGTGGACAATAGTTGAATAAACCATATTGAATGCATAAAAACATACGTCATGATCTCTGCCAGGTAAGTCGTGTTCCATAATCGTATGGATATCCAGATATTCTGTGAGCTCATTCCATTGAGTCGGGTATTCTATTTATTCTAGCGGAAGAATTCTGTGGTCACGGCCAATGAAGATGTGTCATAGTGAGTAAGCAGAATGTTTGAGGGTTAAAATTAAGCACCAATCAGCAGGCGGTAAATATCATTTAGCGATATTTTTCCGAGGCAAAAATGTTCTGCCAAATTTGTGGCTGCTTAACGTCAGCGGTTTGGGAATATCACAAGTTAATGGTTTCTTTGTGACTTCAGTCTGGCACCACCAGTCCCAATAGGCTCGAAGCTCCATTGTGCGGTCCAGAGAAGTGGGACTAGGTTTAGGAAAGCATTTTTGTGAAGCGTGGCTCAAGTTTCAAGATTCCAAATTCAGAGAATTGCCAATTCCTTACGAGATTCGGATGCTCGACGAACCTGCGCAGTGATGGCCTCTCGGATTGGCATTCGGGACGCTACAATGGTTTTGATAAATAAAAGACGTGTATGGCTCAGAATGTCAAATCCCAAACAGATTGAATGAATAACAGCAATTCCAGGCGGAATGAACCATATTTTTCATGAAACAGCCAATCCACCGATAGTGATGTATGATATTTCGTAGTTCCTCGCTGCGGACCCCAAGTGTGAAAGATTATTACTGAATGATCGAATGGTGCTGCAGGTTCCAATTCGCAATTCACAATTCGCAATCCACCGATAGTGATGATGCCCACTGCTTATGATACGGATTTCTCAGAGTCCATGTTACAGTTATAAGACAAATCGCAGTGCACCAGTTTGAATTGGCCATAGGAGGTGTATATTAGTAATAGTGGTGACTTATGTGACAGTCATGTGAGTGCTACTATTTGATTACACTACAATCATCTGAGTAAATTACGCGTCCTTCAAAACATAAAGCCACGAAATTGATGCAATTGTTGACAAAATGTATCCGATCGGATTTTTCGGCCTGATTCTAGATCCACTATTTAAGAGCGCTGTTGCTGGCATCAAGACCATATTGTTCCTCTACTGCGCATCGTTCTTGCAGTCTCTCATTTTCGTTTCCTTCAGCAGCATCATGCAAATCTTTGTCAAAACTCTCACCGGAAAAACCATCACCTTGGAAGTAGAATCCTCCGATACCATCGACAACGTAAAGCAAAAAATCCAAGACAAAGAAGGTATTCCCCCCGATCAGCAACGTCTTATCTTCGCTGGTAAGCAGCTTGAGGACGGCCGTACTTTGAGTGACTATAATATCCAGAAAGAATCAACCCTTCATCTTGTACTGCGGTTGAGAGGCGGCACCCCTAGCAAGAAAATACCAAAGTGCACTGCGCCTGGATGTTCCGACCGTGCTGTACGAATTATCGGAGACTGCCGGTACTGTAGTCAGAAATTCTGCGGTAAACATCGGCTTCCAGAGACTCACGCTTGCCCGAACCTGACCACTTGTAAGCAAAGCTCGTTTGAGCGGTACGCTGACCGTTTGCTGAGTGAAAAGTGCGTTGCCAGTAAGGTCTAGCCTTGGCTTGTAATTTACCAATTTTCACATTCGCTGCATATATTGCGCCATTAGCTGACTACACTTCACCTGTACTCTAGTTAATAATGTACCATTAATTGTAATTTTCGTAGGTTTAATAAATTGTGTACAACAAATTCAACGGGAATATCCTTGCATCTTCACAAGTGTAAGCTGGTTCATGCTGAAGCCCTGATTCCTCACCCTTCGGGCCGTTCTGGCGAGTGGAACCTGAATTACGAGCCCCGCTCAAGGCGAGATTCAGTAGCAAAAGGTAGCTAGTAGTGCGGAGAATCGTGATCGTGCAAAGTTGCAGCTTATAGAGACTGACTAGGCAGATACCGCACAATCTAATAGAATGCCCATTGTTTGAACCCTCCGTAACTATCTGGGCTGTTGATTATTTCACCGGTGACCTTGCTTATTGAACGTCACATGGGTGCAATTCGGATCAACTCATTTCATTTGTGATTCTAAACGACATTGAATGACGAGAGGAAGTGGGTTAGTGGGCGGAATATAGCCAAGATTTCTTTTAGGGAGAAGTGTTTCGGAGAGTTTAAGATTGTGTCAGGACTGTGCTTTCCAATTCGGGTATTAAAGGGAATTACTCTGTCCAGATGCTATATAAAGGGGGTTTAGATCCCTGGCATGGACGAAATTTCGGATCAATCTATTCGAATTTTACCTAAAAGTCAATATTTGTTTAATTCCTCTTCACAACGGTTCTTTAATCAACTCATGCACCACAAGAAGATTCAGAAGTGTGACATCTCAAGCTGCTCTAGTCGCGCCATTCGAATCATAGGCGTTTGTAGATATTGCGAGCATAAATACTGCGGTTTACATCGTTTACCAGAAACCCATGCCTGCCCAAACCTGACAGTTTGCAAGCAGCATTCATTTGCTCGATACGCCGACCGACTGATGAGCGAGAAATGCGTTGCCAGTAAAGTCTAACCCCTCAACTAATGTACCGAATCTGTAAAAAACTCGTATACGAGCGGAATTTCCTGAGCACTGTACACTCCTATCTATCTAGAGCCTTTAAAGCACTGTATTCAGCGAGAGCGTGGTAATTGCCAACAATGCTCATTCTTAACACGTTCAGCTTCCCCATTGTAGATAACTTCCTTTATCAAAAATAAACCCTTAACTCTGACAGCAATTGCCTGGCCACTGGTTGCTCCTACACCAGAATCCAGTTTCACCGCTAATGTAGCCGTCGCAATTGAGGCCTGAAACCAAGAAGAGCACCGCAAAGGAAATCCAGGGAATAAGACCTCGTTTTAGATGAAACCTTGTGTGAAGTAATACAGCGGCTCGATAGGGTAGTAGTTGAGGTGTTCTATGATGAAGCCACATTGGGCGGTATTCAGGCTTATTGCATAGCTTAGACTGCGTGAGCGTGTAGTGAGTCCTTCGCTGTGGCCAAGTATACAATAAGAATGAAATACTCATCCAGGATCCTATTTGAATTGATGTTGAAGTTAGAATCCTGGGATTATCTGCAGTTGTCAATTAGTAACAGTTGCCATGCATGTTTCTCTCCTGGAAACGGGTTTGAACTCGGTCCTATTGCCGTATGCGCCAGCCTCTTATTAATTGCGGTCAATACAGTGTGGATCACACCAGTGGCATAGGGAATGATGTCTGACAATCACACGATGATGAGGAGATTGCAGAAGCTGCATTGATGATTCATATGATGCTACACTGTCGTCTACCACGGCATCTGGTGCAGGGAACGGTCATCAGTCCTCACAGTTGTGTTATCAGACTTCCAAGGCAGAGAACAGATGTCCCAGTATCTAGAGACATTAATGATCATTTTAAGTGGGAAATACAGTCTCATTAGCCAGCCCGATCAACTCCTACGATATAACGCCTACTCTATGCCATTGGATTTGGATCGTGCAGAGCTATGACAGGTCTCCACCAGTTTGCAAGGGGATGTTGTGTTGAGTGGGTGTCAGATGGCGCTTATCGATGAGCCCGAGCCCCCAACTTGTTGATCATTTAATTACCGTAACCCATCAAGCGACATGGTAATCAAGAACCATTTGAAACCTACGCCCTGTGGATTCCGTCATGAATGACCTGGGACGGTTGATGGGTCTTTAAATTACAAATATGAAGTGTGATCTCGAATTTGGCCTATATGTGTTCTCATCCCCTACTATTCGGCAGATTACCATCAGGGTTTCAGTATCTGACGGCTATCGTAACCATATATATATACCAATATAGACTGTTAGTCCTCCACATTCCATATCCATCTTAGGCTTTTGAACGCTATACCTTTGCCCCAAGGTGAAAGCTTGTTTAGAGCTTGAAAGCTCTTCTAGAATTTTAGAGGGAGTGGCACAGTCACAAATATAAATAGTGCCATTGAGATGATTGATAACATCTTGATTTGAGATAGGGAGTATATATGAAATTTAAAAAAGTGCTGCCCCCATTACATACTTGCCATTGTAACCAGCTATACATTGATGGTTGCCAATTAGGATATCCCAATATCTGCACACCCACAACGTATTCGACTAAAGCCATCAAGCAAGCCGTCAGAGAATATGCCTGACTGTATTTTCAGGTCTACTGTCAGGTATTTTGCTCCACAGTCTATTGGATGGAAAAGACCTGGCTCATCTTCAACCAACCACTCTGCATTGTGAGCAATAGGTAGCAAGATCCAAATAAATAACTAGCCCCTGTCATTGTCTTCTGAAGCCCGATATATAACCATGCTCTGATACATCTACAGAGCACAGAAAGCACCCCGCAACGATAAATCCATATCCTTTGTGTGTTGCCTCAGCTTCACAAAATACCCTGTTCCCTCATGAATATTGCACAATCAGCTGTACCCCTAGTATATGCACAGCTTCAATATGCCATCATGTCAAGAGAGAATGTTAAGCAATGATGCGTCAATCAAATCCACCTTTCCTATTGAATTCACCTTCAGATTCTGTGCTAGGGGAGTAACAACCAATAGACGAGCCAACCGACCGAACCGCCCAGAAAGCTGCCAATAGCACGCAACCACTGGGCGAGTTAATTCAAATTAAGAAGTATGTGGTGTTACAGTATGGGCAGCTGTATTAGCATATCAAATCAACCGTGTGTTTTTGAACTCTGAGGCTGCTGCTGATGATGTACGAGAGTTGATGAGATAGATTGGTTTTTTCATACGAACACATGCTTATTACACCTGGGTTACTCAATAGGGTATGGACCCTTGACTCTTTGTACGCGAACTCACTGTCGGTGCTCTTGGAAAACCATTCGGTACATGGCGAGGGCAGGGTGAGTGCGATGCATTTCCTTTGGGGTATGAGGATGCTGGAAGTCATGTTTACTATATATGTTGCAGCTAGTGACTTATGCCCGGAGAAGGAGGCGCTAGGCTAATTATAATTAATACGAAGGGCGATGTACAACATTATCGGAGTGCATATAATGATATTCAGGTTGGTGGATTTGGGCAGGATCAACATAAGGCAGCTCACCATCATGCATATAGCATATCCCATATTAACTATTTTGGAGAGCCTTAGTAATCAATACGAACTATGCTCCTAGATCAGTAGCATCCTTAGCAAAGCAGCTCATTTACGCGACATGCGAGCTACTAACGAGCGCCCTAGCAAGCATGTGGCAACCAAGGAAATGAAACACCCTTCACGGGATCAAGGGATACTGCGGACATCATTGCTTAGCGCACAATATCTCCGATGAGAAATAATCAGATCGAGGTCTGATCAAATTTATCAACGAGATTCCCATCTATGCGTCATGCATACTTACGCAGCGAAATCCGAGCAAGCCCACTGCAAGATTCACTATTTGGCCAGTATTTCCGAAAACCTGTATTGCCAACATCGCTTGATCTTGATTTCTCCGTAGCCCTGCTCCGAGACTTGCCGCCTATAGGGCAGGAGTAGACTTGGTGTGATGGGAAATTGCTAAACTGTACATGTCATCGACCGCCCTTAATATTGTTCATCAATGTAGTTAGGATTGAACATAAGGGGTGGTGGTCTCGGGTAAATTCGCCCTGATCATGGTCACAGGTGGCCTTCCGGATCGATCCACGGAGTGGGCGATCCAGGATCAGTGCACGTATTACCCTTGGGCGAGAAATACCTTCGTTGATCTCAGATCCGAATTCCGCTGCAAATGGCAATTGCAGAAATAGGCTTCAACAATGAACACTCAACCCTTTAGGATGGTGATTCATCCTCAAACGGAGGTTGTTGGACCGACGCTTCCGTTGCGCGTGATGGTTGGGTGTTGGCTGGTATGTGGTTGACTGCCTGCTCAAGCTGGACGCATTGCTCCCAAAATAACCAACTCAGTCGAGTGCCGTCTAATCATGTCATAGCTGACGGGATCCCTCGGTTCTCGTGATTCGCGATCTGTGAATGTTCTGTTGAACAAGACTCTTTTGGAACGCAATTCGCCTTTTCAAGAACCAGCGCTATTCATGGCGGACGACTGAGGGTTTACCACTCCGATTATATCCTTGCTCTAATGAAATGGCATGATATTGCATATGAATGAAGCAAAGCAGGAAGAATTCCAATTAATCCCAATGAGTTCAGCTGTTCCAGCCACAGATCCCCTTTCCCAATGACTCATTTGGAATGCGGGATGACCTCCGGTAACGATTTGATAGAGTCGCGCAACACCATGGCTACGAAGCCCGGAAAGGTCTTACCATGACTGGAATCGTTGAACAACGTCTGTATTTTGGTCCCTTCAAATGGCACCCCTCATTCGCAAAATATCCAGTCGCCACATATCCATAGACTCATCGCGATGTGTTTCGCAAGCCCGTGGATCGCTTCCAAATAAGCCTGGGTCTTCAACAGGAAAGGGCAATTATGACTTTCGATTGCAGCAGACACGAAGATTCTATGGACGGTCCAATGAAGAAAACAGGCTATCGCTCGGAGACTTCAATGGATCGAGTGGCCTGGTTGCCTTAGTTTCATGGGCGTAGCTGGCAGATTTAGTAAGTGGAAAGGTTAACTAGCCGCAGGGATAAGTAACCTGGTACGCTGCTGGGCAAAACCAATCCCTACTGAATCAAGGGGATTCATCTTATCTGATGACCTATCATTCCCGTTTGAGAAGTCGAAAGTGACTTGGGGCAAGTCCCAAAGCCACTACAGAAGCACCACCAACAAACATAGGTTACCGCCAGCTGCATTTGAGTGGTACAACAGATCTCTGGCATAAAAAACTGGTCGCCCACGAGGAAACACTACTAGGGAAATGGTGAGTCAAGTAACACCAAAACTCGAATGGATGTGAAAGTTTGCTGATGATACTCGCCAGCATAATATTAAAATGAATATTTCCAGATCAATCAAATTTGTATTCATCGTCTAATGAAGCGAAACTTCAATTCAATAGACATATCTAGAGAAATCAATCCAATGTAACATGGGATCCACAGATTAGCTTTCTTTTCATCCAACAACTGTCACATCGCTTATGAAACCATCTACCAAAAAATCCGCCATATGATTGCCAACACTGGGTTGATGGCTCTGCTCTACGCACTAAGCATTGGATTTTCTATAAAAGCCGCGCTTCCTGCACCGTGATCAACCAAAATTCCAGGATCCAGACTTCACAAAAAGAGAGTGTTGTTTAATTGTTAGGTCACTTACCAATTCTATCTCAAAGAACCACGTCTATTATTATCCACCATCACTTGGTAGCATGAGACCTGCTTTTCACAATTCTGAAAATATTCACCAGAGTATGCTTCGTGTTGTTACCGTGCATGTCACCGCCTCCTAAACCATATGGTTCATCCCTATCTAGAGGCCCAAGAGTTGCAGTACTCCAACAAATGGGAGCAAGGAGAGGGAAGCACACACAAGCGTGAATACGACAACCCACAATACACCTCTCAGATAGCGCCTGTAATTCTAGGCCCATCAACGAGTACTCCACTCTACACCTCAAGGCAAATCATGTCCAGTGGCTTTTCGTATGGCAACTCACCAACGAACCGGCATTCTCCGAGCTTCAACGCAGGGAATGCACGGAAATACTCATATATGCAACAGGAACCTGAGAGCCTAAAGTAAGTGTTGACCATTTGATTTCGCGAGGAGGGGCTTAACCGTTAAGCTTATCAAGGAGGTCGTATGAGCTGCATGTAAGGCAACATCCATTGCACGCGCGCATGTGCGGGTTTGGAGAAAAAGATAGAAGACCTATTGATCCACCGCCGATAATACAGCTATTAGTTAGGGACCAACGAGGAAGAATCGATACTGCGTAAGTTGATGCCATCGCTCGTTCGTGGCTCTAGAATTAATCATCTGCTTCAGGGCAATCCAAGATCCCTTCTACGTACTACACGTTACACTCTGGTCTGAAGATAGGCAAGAGGAGCGAAACATCATCACAAGCAATTCGAAATGCACTAGAGTACTGATGGGATCCTTGGTAGCATCAGCCAACCTTCTGAAGAACCCAGAGGGCGAGCAAGGCTGCTATTTCTGCTTCCCGGACCTTAGCATTCGCATTGAAGGGAGGTATTGCCTCAAGTTTAATCTGATCAGACTTGGAGGGTAACGAGCCAGGTTCCATGTCTTTCAGTCAAGGGTGAGCCATCGAAGTTAACTCAGTGACATTTTTAGAGAGACTTCCCCCATGGATGCCAATTCCAAAGTGTTGGCATGCGCCTTCTCGGAGGCGTTCACAGTGTTCTCGGCGAAGAAGTTCCCTGGGATGACCGGTACATAGTCAACCTCGTTCTGATGCCAACTGATGCAGCCCACTCATCGCACTCACATTTGCGTTAGAATCCACGGAGCTATCGAAAGCGTTCGCCAAACAGGGCCTAAAGATCCCAATACGAAATGATGTCCGTTCACGCAGATCCGAAGATTAGCACGCCTTTGATCATCAGAATCATCTGCTGGGATGACTCTTGATGCGCACTTCATTGAATATAGATCCGACTTGCCTAGAACGTGTACAATGATAATGTCTAAATAATTCGTCCTTTCAATATAATCAGACCAATCCTTCCTCATGATTACCTTAATTGACTGGATCCATTGTATCCGGTATTCCATCCACAATCAATAAATGATATGAATCTTGCTTTGCATCCATATTACGTACGCAATTGCCATTTCCATCTTAATTTGATCAACTGATGAGGGAGTAGCTCAAGCTCTCCACCACAGCCAGGCTTCGGGTCAGGATCAAATGTTGGTTGGGTTGCAGTGGATTGAGACGGACCACCAATGGCCCTAGCCACTTCTCGAGCGGAGAAATCAGAGATTTGGATGGGAATATTATCAGGCAGAGAATTGGGACGGTGCGCGGGTTTACCCAAGCATACAGCATGACTCCTCCCGATGCGTATGCCCAGTGACGCTTGGTTGTCATGGGCACCAAACCAGCTCCAACCAGCGACCCGACTGTTTCAGATCAGCCCAAGCCCCGAGGTGCTGTCAGTCGTCGGCAAATCTCAACTAACCTGGCCATCAGACTTCCGATGAACCGCCTGATAGGGGAGTCCATGCTACGAGACGACGGGGTGGGGCCCATCTTCCCTAGTGATATACGGAGCTTGCTGAAATATGGGCGTTGAGAGCGAGCCGCTGGACGCGCATTCGCACATTGCCGATGCCAGAATCCCTGGTCGCTCAATAATCCATCCCGACGCTGATGAGTCAATCAGCTTAGTGCCATCACCAGGTGCCACAAGCCCCGGTGCTCGCACTGAAACCTGTAACCGACTGCGTTGTTGAGAGAAACCTGATCAAACCTCTTTCAACCCGGTTGAGGCACAGAGCCAATCCAGTGAGGTTTGTTGGGGTGACACCAATAAAATAGCGCAATAGCCGTTTCCACATATGCGCATACATGCATATCTTAGATTCACCGCAAAAAACATCCGATTGTTGTTCACCCGGTTTTGAACAAACCAATGCAACCAGCTGACACCCATCGCCAACCCCGTGGTCGCTCGCCAAAACCAGGGATCTTTTGTCCATTTCCCGTTCCATGCTTGATATGATTGTGTTTAAGGCATCCAGGCACGGTGGCTACCACTACTGGCAAGTACTCAGCCAACCATACCCGTGTGTGGAGTGGTAGACACGAGATTGATGAATGGATCAGCCCTGCTTCATTGAGTAACAAGCTGCTAGGAAATCAACTAGCTCCACTGTGATCTTTTCAATCATCAGGGTATCCAATAAGGCCAGCATGCATATACCTGAATTATATTACAAACACCATCCCGTTCCTTACAGTAGAATCACTGTGCCCTTTGATGCTTGCTGATCAAGGTTCATCACAAGCTCACCAACTTGTTGATCAGGTTTGTTTCCTGCAGATTTTGATGCAGAAAGCTAGATGCATGGATGACACCTCAGTTGGTCAACATTTATCAGCATTCATGTTTGGCAGCTCATCAGGAAGGAATTGACTGATGCTCAAGCAATGAGGAACTTTCTGGCTTCGTGACAGGGTGGTGGCCTGACCCAGATAATTAGTACGCCAAATTGGACATATCTTCGTCATGCAGCTTGCTAGTTGGTTAGAAGCTGGTGTGGAATGGCATATCCATCTAAAAACCAGGCGTAGTTCCAAACGTGGGACATCTCTCCGTAATAGATTTGTACACTTGCTGGTTATGGGTTAAGCAAAAAGGAGGGGAATGTTTGGTAGAAGCTAATGCAGTGCCTATGCTCCAAAGTGTCCACAAGATCCCTTGACTACTTGATTCATACACCTTGGCTGAAAAGTATTTGTGCTGTGAGCATATCACATAATGCCAGTGTTTTAAAAGGTAAGTCTTATTTGGGATAGGGTGGCTCCCCAAACTATGGCAAGGGACTCACTTTGAGATATCTTAGTCAGCATTTGAGGACAAAGTAGGCACTCAAAGGCAAGTTAGTAATGTCCAGAGATTCCTAGATGTTGTGAAGAATAATGGGACAGCAAAAATTAACCAGCCCGTTCCCAGCCACCCAACACTATATCCAATCCAATCTTCACCATTCACTAAGCTTTTGATTATATTGCTACAATCAAATGCTCCTTCAGAGATTTAGTCCCTTAGTGAGTATCAACATTGCGTGTACAAGTGTGGCGAAGTATCACCGTCAGGGCTGCAGAGATCTCGCCCCATGTCTTACAACGTGTGTATCTGCTAAGCTGAACATGCACCTAATAAGGGTAGGTTAATTGCCATTAACGATGAGGCACCTCCACTGAGTGCACATCGTTCCAAGAATATTCGTAGCGAAATATGTAACTGAGGAGTCATCATGTTTGGATCAACCTAAAATCAGGCTTCATGTCGCGACAACGTTTCCCTGTCATGTACATCAATTAATGTGCACTAATGGTGGCAATATTAACAACTGCAATCAATCAAGCAGTGAAACCAATACAACAGTCACGTACTTCGTGTCCATTGTCGCCTGTATCGCAACAAGAATATTGTCTGAATAGAGTAAGTTGCGTCAAATGGGCCGCACAATCTAGAATTAATGTGCACAAATGCTATACAAGATTCTCTGGACTGTTTAGTGGATCGCTTGGTGGACCCACTCTCGCTGCTCCAATCGATCATGACCAGAGCCAGTGACATCATTGCTAAGGAAAGCAGGATCAACTAGATCCACAGGATTCACGTGGCTTTGTTGATGGTTCTATTTCGAAGATGCTTTTCGGCCCACCAACCTGCTGTGGGCAACCACCTAACCAACTCAACCAGTATTGCTGTCGAACGATTACTCACACCTTGCAATGGAGGAGCATATGTGGCAACAAACCGCTCCTGATCCATTGTGATGTAGAGCCATCACAATAAAGAGTAGCGCCTTGCCAATATTCCATGATGGCCGGTGAGATTGGAAATGACTCGTAAGTCACAACTGGTTTCAGTGGCGATTCTTGGCATGTGGCATTTGGTGCACTCCAACAAAACGGCTTGATGGCGATGAAATCATCGGTACGGATGGGATTCAATTATGGTATTGCCATCACCCAGCCGGACGGCTGCGTCTGATTGGCCCATGCCAGGGGTTTTATTCGGCCATAACGTCGTGCTTACTTCACCGCCAACTTTGTTTAGCCATCTGCTGATGTTGTTCCCAGCCCCTCAGTCCCTCATTTTCCTCATTTGGCACATCACCGTATTTGTTCGGACCTCAGCTAGGAGCCGCTGTGGTGCCACGAGAGGGCTGGCATGGTGGATACTTGAGCAGGTCCTCCTCGAAGTCACAAATGTTGCACACTCTATGGATTGATACAAGTGCTCGAACGCAGCTTCCTAATACGGCCCTCCAGAGCACATTACGTGATTTCTCGACGATTTGTTTCTTCTATCCCTTGCCCTAAGAATACTGGTTTTAGGTACATACAAGTTTGACTTCCAACCGCCAACCTGATTGGAGCGCTCCATCGATGCGGCTAGCCAATGGTGAGGCCGCAACATGGAGGCCGCTCACAATAAATACCGCTGGCCCACTCCAATGAAAAAGGTTTTCAATACCCTTTACTTTTCTCGTCGACTCGGAGTATATGGGGGATGTAAAATCCTCGATCGTTTATGTTGTGGTGGCACTCTGGACCTTACAGTCGCTAGTTACCTCGGCTATATACTGGCGTCGGCGAGACAAAGACTGCATAAGGTACCGGTCTCCAGGATTCACTGTCATCGCAGCCTTGACTGCGTGTATCCTGGTGTGCGTCAGTGTGCTCCCGTGGGCTGACGACGATTTGATGCCTTGTTTCGTTCGACTGTGGATCACGAGCTTAGCCTATCCGGTCTTGTATCTGTCAGCCACTGCACGCGCCCTTCGACTCTTGTGTTTCTATCGTATAAGTGAGGCAAAGCTTGCGACCCAATGCCTACACCCCGCCACCCATTCCCCTACCTCAACTTTAACGCACACCTCGAAAAAACCGTCCAGCCAGATCTCAGTCATCGAGTTGAGCGACATCAACCTAACCTCCGACTCTCCCGTGCCGCTTTACAACGAAACTCTGGCTAACAACTGGTACTATCGGAATCGTCGCTTGTTCTCCGTCGGCTTCTTTGCCCAAATCTGCTGCGCCATTGTATTTATTCACATTGTAGTTTTAATTGTTATCCAATGCTTTACCCAGAACTTCGCCATCCACCCGGTCATGGCCAGAAGCAACTGCTCTGTCGGCTGGGAATGGCTCCCTCATCGACTATATATAGTTATATATGCGATCGCTGTAAACCCCTTTGTCTTTTTCAAATTGCGGGGAATCCATGATGCCTATGGCATACGGGAGGAGTTGATGGTATTGACCGTAACCAACAGTGTTTTCGACCTGGTTTTTCTGATCCTGTTCGCGCTCAACGCATTCGGTGGAATCGACCCAGACTTCTATGGGCTGCTCTTTGTGGTCGTCCCGATCTCGCTTATTCACTGCTTCCTGATCATACGGCCTCTCTGCGAATCGTACGGCCTCCACTTCACTCGATTCAGAATTCGCCGGAACCCCATCAGCAAGGTGTTACGCTTCTCCCCCGAGTGCTTCGAGAGGATTCTGCATGATCCCTTCCTACTGGAGCAATTCAAAACCTTCGCCGCGAAGGATTTTACGATTGAGAATATTCTCTTCTATCAGCGATGCCAAGCGATATCTCGAGGCGAAATGGAGCCTTCCAAGATGGAACAAGAGCTTCGTGAGACGTACAGCACATTCATCGAACCTAACGCCGAGCTGTTGGTCAATTTGGATTCCATCACTGTCTCGAAGATCAAGTCCGACGTGAGCTTGGAGAAATTCTATCTTGGCATGTACGATGAGGCCCAGGCTGAAATCAAGGACCTCATGTTCCGCAACACATTCCCAAGATTCTTGGAGCATATGAGGCATAACAAATCCCACTGGGTCACCGACTCATGCATGGCGTAACTCCCGCCATTCCATCTACCATATATCACCTCACCTTCTCATACTGCTGTCGGCTTTCTGCACCCTTGAGAGGATGTATATCCACTAGAGCAATCGCACCATTTCCCCTTTTTGTTACTGTTTATTATTTCGACCTGTTTATTTTTCTGATCACCGCCACTTGAAATATATATGTATACGCTGCATAGCCAAGGAATAAACCCGTTTCCTCTACGGAATCCCATCCAGCTCTGAACCATTTCGAACTTCCCCAGGCGTAGCGAAGCGGGTGCCCACATGGTGGTGAGATGAGTGCAAAGTGGCATCGCCGACACGACGCCAGCGCCAATCCGTTGGCTAATTCGCCATTTCACGGGCCCCTAGGGTAGCCTAGAAACAGGGTTACACCACATGTGTGCAATCATCAACACACTTCGTTTAGTAATCAATACAAACTCCCTACCCCTCATCGCCCAACTGCATCCTGGGCTATTTTTGGCCTACCAAATTGGGGATCCGATTACGAAAATGGGACCGCATCAACGATCACAAGGTCAGTATGGAGTGTACACATGAGCAATCATGGTTTCTCTTGAACGCATTATGGGTTCAGGAATGACAACCACGAATGAGGGAGCCCTGTGGGTTGTGTGCGCACCGATTACCAATCCCATCTCCGTCGCAGAACAAGCCACACCAACCGACCATGGCGGGCCAAATTAGGAGGGGAGATGAATCCCTTGCGTACGGCCGTCCAATCAGCCAGGCGGGCGGGCCGTCGCTGACTTTCCTTAATCTCCCCTCCCCCACGATGCCCAATTCGGGACAAACTTTATTGTGTGGGTGGATTCGTTTCGGGCCACTTCCCCTCTGGTGGCCTCCCATCCAAAATGGCTGGATCGCAGCATGGCTCTCAAAGAGGTGAATGGTGGTCTCCCCCATTTTCCGCCCCGGAGATCCGATACGATCAGCGCTGTGATTGGCCTGGCCTGCTACCATGTTGGATCTGAGCAGGCCTGTTCGTGAAGTCATGGGCGATAACACATGGCTGACCGCAAGCTCGCATTGGTCGTGGCCACTTCAGGAAATGCCAAATACGGCATCGTCTTATCCATACCGAGATCCCATCTGAGCAATTAACATGTGGATGGTGGATGATGTGGTAGCTAGGAGACAGAGTGCGTTCAGTCTAGAGGACCTGAGTGCAACCTTAGTGAGATCGGACTCCACCAGGGCTTGAGTGCAACCTTCACCAAGAGAGCGTACATGGTGGTACGGACCAGGCCACCCGATCCGCGGAGAAACCTCTACCTCGACTGAAGTGGACCACAGACCTGGTGGACCGACGTTGGCTCGTTCAAGGTAGGTTTGGTAGGCTTTAATCAGCGCCATGCAACCTTTCATGGAATATGAAATCGCCATATGCCACGCCCAATTGGGTTGTGGTCTGCCATCGAGCTAAGGGTGCCCTGCTTCGCTACTATTTGTGGAAGGCGAATGGGCATGGATGTCGACAAAGATATATCGTTAGGATCGCTCCCAAGCAGACAACCCTCAGACGGGTCTCAGTCCATTAGCTACAATTGGCATACCGCCAATAAATCCCTTTACAGAATGCCAATCAGCCCACCGTCCCTGGTTGGCACCTAGGTGATGGCGAGTAATCGTGGCTTCAAGAGATACGGGCCATCCGTTTTGGTCACCATTCCAGATGAGTCACCCGTGTCTTCATGGGTGAGAAAGTCATTCCCCAGAGGAGTCGTCCTGTGGGAATCTCGCCTGATGCCCTGATGCCCAGCTGGCTAGATTGGTGTCCATTTGGTTCAGAAAAATCTCAGCAAAATGGGGGAGGGTGGGAGGGGCCGATTTGGGATGGGTGTCTATTCTTGGTTTGGGTGGTTTGGATGCTATTTTCGGGTGGTTGTTAGTCATCATTTATTACGCACTCGCCCCCTTCCCTCCATTGTTTAGGCCAACCAAGCCTGTCTACCATAAAGATGGGGTGCTCACGCGCACTCAAGAGCACAGTGAGAGCCCGAGGGGAAATGGGAATCGCCCGGGAAATGTTGCACCTACGGGCGCCACCCGATTTTCTATATTTGCCGCCGCCAAGACTGCGAAGCTGGAGATGTATTTATCTTGAGGGACGGCTTGGGAAAACACTGGCTCTCGCGTTCATTGCACATGTACTCTGCAGAGATGTCCCATGGTAAATGCAGTGGCAAAAGTGGATTTATTGGTTGCCAAATCTGCAGTGCCCATTTCCAGCCTAAGAGTGATTGTTGGTGTAAGGGAGAATGGATGGATACGAAGTTTGTTGTCACATGCGTGGTCCTCAATACCCCGACAAACCCAGTAAAGGGCGCCTGTTCCAGATGCACAAGGATCGTTTGCTCTGAAGTGATTTCAATGCGGTAGGGGGTCTCTATTTGCTATGGGATCCCTCTAGGCAGAGTCCGTGGCCATCGAGGAAGAATCGGGATACTCCCGATATGGATTGCCCAACCACTATACTTGGCCCATACTGCAATGGGAGCTGGATATGGCCAGGCTGCAACATGGGCGTTGCAGCTGTCTGGGTTTCATCGAAGGTACAGGTAGTACCACTAGCGCCATTCACCAATTCAATAGCGGCCCAACCCACCATGATGTACATGAAAATCTCTGACCTACCGTCGTATTTCACATCAGTTCTTCCCGCCGGATTCCCCCCTCCCCATCCCAAATCATGAAGTCTTCATTGAATTGACGTATTGAAAGGACAGGATCATCCCTTGTAGCCTTTTGGCACCGTTAGATTTTTTTGTAACGGCTGCCTAGAACACAGGGTACTACTCCCCTATTAAAAGGTACCCTCGCATAATACTACGAATGTTCCAGTTAGCCGTATGGACTTTACATCATGGCAGTGCGGAAATTCTTGGTCACAGGCTGCAGGCCGCACAATGAGGGCCCAAGGATTGTGGATCATTTCTGAAACCCATCCTCCATTAGAGTCACAATCCTTGGGAAAACCATCCGATTCGCGTGCTCGGATACGAGGATTCTATTCCAAATAGACCTAACACAACCCGCTCATCCCAAATGTCCCAAAAGCCAGTATCTTAGCCGGGATATTGTTGCTTGGACGGCTTCAGGGCCAAAGGGATGTGCGTGATTCTTGCTTGTTGAAAGATGCGCTGCATGAGTGCCTGCCCACCAAGCGTGAACCACCGCATTGACCTTCGGGGCAAACCCTGGTGCCGCAGCGTTCCTCAGCTCATCACCAGATTATCGCCGCCAGCATGTCTTTTCCGTTCGATTCGAAGCATGACCTAGCGAGCAATACCCACAACCCACATATGAACCGCCGACGAGGATACTGCGGAGGTTGAAACATACATGTGCGCAGGTCCCGCCCAGAGTATGATCATCGATTTCCTGCTTTCATCATCCACTCAGCCTGCTCGGTAGAGGGAGCGGATTTGGGGAATCAGACTATATCTTACATAGGTGACACGGTACTTCTCTATCTCACCAATCGTCTCTGGGGACACCGGAAACCCCGAAATATGGCATCTTGACCGCCGTGATCAGGTCACCTGTAGTGGATCGGTGGATCCCGTGGATTTACAAGGTTGTTGAAAGCAATCATTTCCCGGATCCAGACGACAGATGGTGCTGATTCACCGAAATCGAGTGTGAACCACCTGGACTGCATTGTGCCTCCACTGTTGAAGAAGCTTCCTCAACCAAGTGATCGTGTGTCGGTGTGAATCACCACCGCAGGACGGCTTGTTATGGTTCAAAGGGGCTGGTGGGTGTGATGGAGATTGGAGGACTAGGTGAGCCCACGATCAATTGTACCTTGATCAGCATCCAGCATAGGAGATGCGGTCATTCGAAATTAGGTGGGCCAAGATTCTCGGAGATGTGGGAGGCACCTGCCACTCGTAGTGAATGCGCGAAGTGGTCTGGTTTTGCTGATCAGCCAACTTTAAGCGATGCTTGGTGGCTCAGGTTCTCTCCCTGAGGTTACGCTTTGGGGTGGGCGTGAGGTGCCGGTTGCCGAAGTACGTCACGTTGTGTCCCCTGATACAGTTTCTTCTTGGATGCCGGGGAATTTGGGGCCAGCCTGAGCCAAGCCTGAACATTATGATGAGGCCTTCGTTGCCAGTTCATACCTGGATTCTTGACTGTTGGAGGGAATTTCATGGGCACAGCATTGCTTTCTTGCGAAGAGTGTAAATTTGAGGGAATCCATGCCGTTCTGCTGGAGTGGTGGAAGCAAGTACTCAAGGATGCATTGCCGTTCGTAGGGCAAAGTGGATTGGCTGCCACAACAGAGTTGGGAGCCATGGAATTGGCCTTCAGCTCCCTGCCAATCATTGGTGTATACCCTATTGCTCACCAGTTGGTCATATGTTGCAGTATCCAGAGCTGGATATACGATCTAGGGATGATGCAATATGAAACCGGCAATCCACAATATCTGTTATATGCTCTCTAGCTACCAGTAGCCACTAACCAGTCCCTTGCATGGGGACCATTCGAAAGTAAATATTGATTTCACCTGGACTCTTTGGGGGCCAGTAGGAACCTGGATGTGATTTGGGGCGTTTACAAGTGAGTGTGAACACTAGCTGATTGCACTGATATACTCTACCAATAATTGCTACAAGAAACTAGGGAAGATTAGAAGTAATTCGGAGAACTGGAAGAATTGCATAGCACTCCCTTACAGCATTATCTGTGGTAAATTTCATAATTACAACTAAATATCCACCTAACTTAGTCACCTAGATGATAGTCTACAAATCCTATGGAATTCTGACAAAATTCCTTGTTGGGATTTGCTTGGAATATTTTCACCAAACATCGAGTGCGCAGAACATGAGATTTCTCAAAGTTGTCCAAACTGACCCAAACTTTGCACACATGCTCTTGAGACCTTCCTGAACATATTCTACGTGCTGGCTCTGTCAAGGTCATCTAACAGTTTAAATGCCACTTTTACATTCAATAAATCATTAACGGAAATCCACATAATCCAATTGCTGTCCTAATCAACTTCAATATCCCCAAGACTCTTATCACAGGTTATGAGCCCCAAGCCATCACTCTCTGGAATGCTTATTACTGCCATTACTAGAATTTTCCCCTCAGCCAAACAGTTGCATGGATCTAACTACCATGTCTTGAAGGTGAAGTTGAAAATGCTGCTTCAGGAAAGAGGAGTTTGGGGAATTGTCACAGGAGAAGAATGCGCTCCTAAAGGTGTAAGGGAAGAAGCCCCAAAGTATCAGAAGAAAGAACAAAGTGTCTTTAATTGCATTTGCCATAATGTTGATGACAAATTGCTAATTCAGCCCTCAAGAGAAAAAATGGGCAAGGATGTCTGGAAGGCATCAGAGGACACCTACCAGTCATGTTCAGCTGCTGAGAAAATGTATCATAGGCTAGAATTATTGACTACAAAGGTGCTTCTGACAGTAGAAATGAAATATTTAATAAGCAGAATTACCCTGCTAGATGATGAGATGAAATCCATGGGCATACAAACTTCTGATGAAGATGTGAGAGTTACCCTACAGAATAGCCTGTCAGACAGGCTTCAGGGCCTTGTATCCACCCTAGAGTCCAGAACTGAAGGTTTGACTTAAGTTATGTATATAAGTCTCCTGGAGGAGGTATCAAGAATATCCAATGCAAATACAAAGGAAGAATAAAGCCTTGATATGCAATCATAGCCACCATAGGAGGTACTAAGAACCCTTTGAAGGAAAGAGTAACTTTTCTTACAGCTAGTGTAAAGGAAAGCATACCTATCAAGCAAATGCTTTAAAAAGTGATACAATCAGCTGAAACAGCCTGGAAATGGAAATGCTGCAACTGTCAAAGATAAACTGTTCAGAGCTCCACTAAATAGGACCACAAAGAAGGACTTTCAGTTGTGATTGATTGACTGTGAAGCATCTCAACACTTTTCATAGCAATAAGAACTCTTACTCAATATAAAAAAATTCATGTAAAGAAGGCTTTTATGTGTGACAACCAAACACTCAAAGCAGTGGCACAGGGAACTGACCTACCTATAGGGAAGTACTTGATGTACAAGAAATGGACTAGAATCTATTATCTGTAAGCAATGCCAAGCACAGGTACTCAGGTTAAGTTTTGACAATTCTGAATGCAGGATCACTCTTCAAAATGGCACTCATATAGCCTTGGATATCAGTGATTGATATTTATACAAGCTCTTCAATTTTCCATCACATCTCAATGCCAATATAAATGACTCAACTAGCAATATATGTTGTAAGAGTCTTGGAGATATATGCAAAATTTTCAGCAGTAGAATGAAGTATTTGATCATATTTATAGAGTCTAATACAGAGCACATATAGTCCCACCTCCTGGAAAGAAAGGAAAGAGCACTGTGTAAGTGCAGGGAACTCAAATCTATGGTGGAGCAGGAAACTGGTGAAAAATGTTGTAAGAGTCTTGGAGATATTGGAAGTGATTTGGAGAACAAGTAGATTATGTGGTTTTCACTTAATGATTTATTGAATGTAAAAGTAGTATTTATACTTTACCTGGTCTTGGCATTACAAACATGTAGAATAGGTTAAGGAAGGTCCCAAGAACATGTGTGCAAAGTTTGGGGCTGTTTGGACAACTTTGAGAATTTTCATGTTCTGGGTATCTGGCATTTTGGTGAAAATATTCTAAGTAAATCCCGACAAGGAATTTGGTCAGTATTCTCTAGGATTTGAAGGTGATGATCTAAGTGACTAAGTTAGGTGAATATTTAGGTGGAAATACAAATTTTTACAACACTCCCACTCAGCTAAATGTTCATACTGACTAGTCCTAATTTTGACCTAAGATATTCAAACTTGTCTCTAGCTAATGGTTTGGTAAATATGTCTGCAATCATTTCATCTGTAGGACAGTAAACTAAGCTAACTAAGCTATTCTGTATAGCTTCACGTATGAAATGATGTCTAATATCTATGTGCTTGGTTCTAGCATGAAAAGTTGGATTTCTACCTAATTGTATACATCCTTAATTATATTGAAATAAAGTAATAGGCGTTTTTTGACATAGGCCTAAATCTGTAAGGAGCTTTCTTAACCACACTGCTTCTTTTGTAGCTTCACAGGCTGCCATATACTCTGCTTCTGTAGTAGAAAGTGCTATGGTTTGTTGCTTTCTTGAATTCCATGAAATTGCTCCTTTACAGTAAAGAAAGATGTATCCTGTGGTGGATCTTCTGTCTTCCAAATTTTGTCCCCAATCAGCATCAGAGTATCCCACAAGATCCTGTTCTGAATCCTTATGAGTGTATCTTAAGCAGATATCAGCAGTTCCTTTTAGGTATCTAAAAATCCGCTTAACTGCTGCAATATGATCAGATCCATAATTCTGATTATGTTGGCTGACAACTCCCACTGAATATGAGATATCTGGACATGTTCCAAGCATGATATACATCAGACTGCCGACCATAGATTGATAAGGAAAGTCAGGGCTTTCAGATAGCACCAAGCTCTCTAGATTTGGTTGAGTTTTGACCAAGTTAAGGTTTGTCTCCATTGGGGTGGCTGCCGGTTTACAGTCTTCCATTTTGTACTTCTTTAGTATATCTTGAATATACTTGGATTGGCTTAGGGTAATAGTCTGGGTACTTCTGTCTATGGAGAACTTAATCCCTAAGTAGTAACTAAGTTCTCCTAGATCGGACATCTTGAACTCCTTAGATAGGCTGGATTTAGTCTCTTCCAATGTTTCTACATTATTGGCGGCTATAATAAGATCATCCACATATAGAGCTAATAGAACTGGATTTGCTCTATCTGGCTTATAGTATATACTATAGTCAGCATTACTTCTTTTGAAACTCAAAGATTCCAAATAAGAATCTATCTTGCAATTCCAGGCTCTTGGTGATTGTTTGAGACCATATAGTGACTTTTTAAGCTTGCAGACCAAATGGGGGTTATTTTGGTCAGCAAGCCCATCAGGCTGGTCCATATACACATCCTCATCAAGTTCTCCATTCAAAAATGCAGTTTTTACATCCATTTGATGAATAAAAAACTTATATTTTGCTGCAATAGCCAAAATTAATCTGATGGAATTAAACTTGGCTACCGGTGCAAAGGTCTCAGTATAGTCAAGTCCTTTTGTTTGAGAGTATCCTTTGGCTACAAGTCTTGCATTGTATCTTTCAATTGTACCATCAGCCTTGTATTTTGTCTTAAAGACCCATCTGCATCCAATTGATTTCGGTTGATTGGTAATTTGACCAAGTCCCAAGTTTGATTTTCCATCAGTGCCTGATATTCCTCAATCATTGCAGATCTCCAAAACTTTGTCTGAGGGCTATTTAGGGCCTCTTTTACAGTCTGGGGTTCATCAACATGGACTGAATAGGCATAGGCTAAGTTTGTACCCTCATTGATATAGTAATTTGGGCTATTTCTTGTCTGATTGGATCTCCGGGCATTTGATACTGGAATGATCACTTCTGGGATATTCCTGGGCACTGATTCTGGCTGAACCACGGTTGTAGAGCTCTCTTGAGTGAAAAATTTCTCATTGTTTTGCTCTGATTCAATCCTGACAATTGGTGGACTTGAGATCAAATTTTCATCATCATCTGATGTCATTTGTTGTGAAAATTTTGAATTTTCATCAAACAACACATCCCTGGACTTGATCAACTTCTTTGCTTTGGAATTGTAGAGTCTGTATGCCTTACTCTCATTGCAGTAGCCCAAAAATATGCATTTTACACTTTTTGGCTCAAATTGTGACTGATTTCCGGCCAGTTTTTTGGCATATGCTGTACACCCAAGTATTCTTAGATGTTCTGCACTTGGTCTGTATCCATACCATGCTTCAAATGGAGTAGAATCACAAATTATTCTGTTATAACTCCTATTTTTAAGGTATACAGCAGTGGCAACTGATTCCACCAAAAAATCATAGGATAATTTTTGATCATGGATCATAGATCTTGCCATATCAATTATTGATCTGTTAGCTTGTTCTGCTACTCCATTTTGCTGTGGGGAGTATGGTACAGTAGTCTCTTGCTTTATCCCATGAATTTTGCAGAAGTGGATGAAGAGCTTTGAGGTATATTCTCCACCATTGTCAAAGCGTATTTTCTTGATTTTTTCACCAGTCTCTCTCTCCACTATGGCTTTAAACTCCCTGAACTTAGACAGAGCTTCTTCCTTTCTCTCCATGAAGTAGACCCATGTGTATCTTGTATAATCATCAATAAAAGTGATTAAATACTTCATCCCGCCTAAGGATAAATTTTGCATAGGTCCACACAGATCTGAGTTAATTAGATCTAATTTTTTCTTAGTTTTGATTAACCCAGAGCTCTTGAACGGTTGTCTGGCTTGTTTCCCATATATGCAGGCTTCACAGTGCTCCAAATTGGCTGGGGGATCAATTTTTACTCCAGAAATTAGCTGATCTTTGATCATTTTGCGCAAATAATCAAAATTGATGTGTCCAAATCTCCTGTGCCAAAGCATTGGTGTTTCTTCATTTAAGTTACTTATATTGGCTTCCAGATATGATGGAATATAAGTCAACTTGTATAGATTCTGATCTATGATGCCCAAAGCAATATGGGCACCATTTTGATCAGTGATCCTGCATCCAGAATTGTCAAAACTGAAACTGAGTCCTTCTGCTGTGGCCTTGCTTACAGAGAGTAGGTTCTTGGCTATTTCTGGTACATAGAGTACTTCTTTAAAGGTCAGTGTATGGCTTCCTTCACTGCTTCTAAGGTTTACTTGGATAGCTCCTTCTCCCACCGCATCAAGTGTTCTATTGTCACCCATGAAAACCTTCTTAATTGGAATTTCTTGATATTGGGTAAGAAGTTCTTTTTGGTGTGTAAAGTGTTGAGAAGCTCCAGAGTCAATATACCATGTCTGAGAATCCTTGTTTGTGGTCATATTTAGTGCAGATATGAATAGTCTATCTTCAGTTGTTGCAGCATTTCCATATTCAGGCTTCTTTTGCTGATTATCTTTCTTTTTGAGACACCGGTCTGATGTGTGTCCTTTCCTTTTGCAGTAGTTGCAAAATAGGTTGCTGTTGCCTTTGTAGGGTCTTGGGTACCTCCTTTGTTGGTTATCATTGCTTATTAAAGCATTTTCTTCCTCTTTCTTATTGGCGCTTAATTTTCTTAATTCTTCATCCAGGAGCCTTCCATATACGTAATTTAAGGTCAAATCTTCAGTTCTGGACTCTAGGGCTGATACAAGGCCCTGAAGCTTGTCTGTAAGGCTATTCAGGATGGTAACTATCACATCCTCATCAGTAGTTGGTACGCCCACAGATTCCATCTCATCTACCAGCAGGGTAATTCTGTTAATTAGATTTTTCATTTCTTCTCCTGGCAGCATCTTTGTAGTAAAGAATTTTTGTCTCAGATACATCTTCTTGGCAGCTGAACATGACTGGTAGGTGTCTTCCAATGCTTTCCAGGCATTCTTTGCCGTTTTTGCTCTTGAGCATTGAATTAGCAATTTGTCCTTGACATTAAGGCAAATGCAGTTAAAGGCACTTTGTTCTTTCTTCTGGTACTTTAAGGCTTCCTCTCCCACGTTTTTAGGAGGGCATTCTTCTCCCATGACAATATCCCAAAGGCCTCTTTCTTGTAGCGGCATCTTCATCTTCACCTTCCACACTTGGTAGTTAGATCTATCCAACTTTTCAGCAGAGGGAAAAATTCCAGTAATAGCAGTAGTAGACATTGCAGAGAGTGACAGCTTGGGGCTCATAACCTGTTGTAAGAGTCTTGGAGATATTGGAAGTGATTTGGAGAACAAGTAGATTATGTGGTTTTCACTTAATGATTTATTGAGTGTAAAAGTAATATTTATACTTTACCTGGTCTTGGCATTACAAACATGTAGAATAGGTTAAGGAAGGTCCCAAGAACATGTGTGCAAAGTTTGGGGCTGTTTGGACAACTTTGAGAATTTTCATGTTCTGGGTATCTGGCATTTTGGTGAAAATATTCTAAGTAAATCCTGACAAGGAATTTGGTCAGTATTCTCTTGGATTTGAAGGTGATGATCTAAGTGACTAAGTTAGGTGAATATTTAGGTGGAAATACAAACTTTTACAACAAAGAAGTCAAGAAAGCATACTTTGACAATGTTGGAGTTAATACCTCAGAACACTTCATCACTTTGACAACTTCATGGGGTTAGGCAAGACACTGCTGTGGTGGTGTATAGGTCCAAGGGAGAGATACATCCAACACTTCTCAAGTGCTTTGTGTGGGGTGTTCACTGGGTGCAATAACCTCTGGCAAAAGCTTGCTAGGAAAACTTGGGTTCTGTCTCTACTCTGGTGTGAAGGGAAATAAAGCCACAAGCTTGTCAAAGGAAAACAATAGAGCTACAATCCCCAACTTAGTTAGCATCTTAACAAAAGTATGTGCTGGACTCAGCATCCTTTGAGACGACAATGTACTAAAGCTTCCAAAGTCAAAACAACCATAAACTCTACCAGCAAGGACTTGATATGAATGCAGCTGTGGTCAATAGGTACAAAGACAGAAAAGTATCTTTGCCTGTACAAGAGCAAATATGGGAAAGAGTCAAACATAATAAAAGAAACCTACTCTGAGTATTCCTCACAAGTAGTGTCCCTATGGTCAGTTGACTGTCAGCATGGTTTCCTGGGAGTGTACTCTGATCAAAGGTTGGAGTTCAGGTAGCAGCAGGTAGCAGTGATCATACTAATCAACAAGTTGGTATAATGATAAAACCCTAAGAAAAAAAATTCCGAAAAGGCCAGCAAAAAACCATCATAATATCAGCTGAATTCCAAGTTTCTCAAAATTGAAAACTTTCAATATCTCAGTTGTTAGCTGATGGGCAGGCAAGCAACCAAACTCTCCAGAAGGAGACTAGGCCAATTAGCATCTATGCCAAATTGGTTATCAGCTGCCCATTACTTCCATCAAAAGTTGCATTTGCAATTTCAGACCAAAAGCACCAGCTGAATGCCTGCAGAGTACCATTACAATACCAACAGAACACCTGCTGAAAATCAAATGAATTTGAAGTTTGGGATTTTTCATAGGGAAAATAGATGATGATTTATTGCTAAGGGATTGCCTCCCTGATATACTTTTCTCACTGGCAAAGTGATTACTAATCATGGTGTTCCAGAAGGTTCCAGAGGTCAAACAGAAATCAAAATGACATCAGAATGAGCTCAGAATGTTCTAAGTAGGTGCTGGAAGGTTCTAAGAGGCACAGCACACCCAACCAATAAGGAATCAGTATTTTGAAACCTTTGTAACAAAGGGATACCACATATGGTATGAAGATAGTAAGGATGGTGGCACAGTTTGTGTTGTAAAAATTTGTAATTCCACCTTAATATTCCCCTAACATAGTCACAGATCATTATCTTCAAATCCAAGAGAATACTGACCAAATCCCTTGTTAGGATTTACTTGGAATATTTTCACCAAAATACCAGATACCCAGAACATGAAAATTCTCAAAGTTGTCCAAACAGCCCCAAACTTTGCACACATATTCTTGGGACCTTCCTTAGCCTATTCTACATGTTTGTTATGCCAAGACCATGTTAAAGTATAAACACTACTTTTACATTCATTAAATCATTACGTGAAACCACATAATCTACTTGCCCTTGCAATCACTTCCAATATCTCCAAGACTCTTAGAGCAGTTTGGTCATGTGTCACAGATACTGACGCAGGTGCCTGCCTAATACAGAAGCACTTACATCAAGTTATCTTATATAAAGTGTGGGATAACTTATGCAATACGGTAAGTAGATGTGATATTCAGCCAGCCTATGGGATAGTACTAATCAGGTAAGACAAATGGAATGAAACTAAAATAAGGGTAGTAGAAAAATAGGGAAGTATAAAATATGCAAATGAGCACATCTGTCAGTGGGTGTCACTGCAACCACACTACACCTCTGCAACATACTCCCCACAGTAAAATCAGGTTTCAGAGCCTGTAAAGCAATCTACACTTGTTGTGACAAGATCTATGATTATTGTATCCAAGAGAAAAATGCAACAAAGCTCTTAAATGGTTTAACTGAACCAAAAGAATAATTAAGTGCAGGATCTTAGAAATGTCAGAGCATGGTGGAAATATTAGCACAGAGACTCTTGTCTAATATTGGCCATATATATAGCTGGGTTTTGCTACATGGGCAATGGAGTTAGTTTGCTATGAAGGCTAGAGTTGGTGATCTTGAGAGTGCTAGATATGTTAGGCTTAGGTAGAAACTAGAACAATTGTGGAACTATTATTATTGTGGAGACACAATCTGAATTTTGCTGAGACACACATACTAGACCAAAAGGTTCAGCAAGCCATAATTACACTTTCCTGATCAAGTTGACTTAGTAAGCACCAAGAGACTGGATTAAATGAAATCAATTTTGGTGTTAATAGGTGCATAAGATATATGAAAATTGCATGATCAATCAGCTGATGTCTTTGCAACTACCAAGTGGTTTGATATATTTCAAATGACTAATTACTTGGAAAAGCTTAGAAGATCAGCCAAGGATGTAATGCCTATATGAAATTGATCAGGTATAACTGCTAAAAGTAGAATTTGCAATGGGATAAAGTAGACCATAACTGGGATTAACTATGCTTGGGTTAGGGAAAGTCAGTTAGGGTACTGGATTATTTAATGGGGTAAAGTTGGCTAAGTATAATATGCTGTTGTACAACAATAATCCAAGATAAAAAACATTACTTCAATATTGGGTAAAATTAGTTGGAATTGCTGCATATCTTGAACATAAGAGTTACAGCAAGCTGTATGATAGTTATACTCACTTGACACCTGGTATGTATGTTAACCAAAGGAAGAGCACCAAATAGTATCAGGTTGCTCAGGAATTGCTAAGAAACTGCCTAGAAATCAGTCAAAATGTGGGCCAAAAAAGTTTAAATGCATATTTTTGAGCACTACAATGCAAACAAGGAATACTGACACTACAATACCAGAGCTAAGAGGTATCTCAGGCCTAGGGATGCTCTGCTCAATGAAAACAAAAGATTTTTTGAACAATGACATCAGATTATGGAATATATTCAGCCACAGGTCCATCAATAGACATGATTAAATAAGAACAGGACAGTGCATGTGTTTGAATACCAGGGAACTTTGTAACAATAATTCTGCCTGATCAGTGCCCTTGAATACTTCATAACTTCACCTAAACTTACAGGTACCCAAAACAGGGAATTCCTCAAAGTTGTCACACTGTCCTCAACTTTGCATACATGTTCTTGGGACCTTCCTTAACATGCACTGTGAGAAATAATTTCAGAAATTCTGCTGCTAAGATTCCTACCAACAATGCTCAGCAAAACATCCAAGCTCCCTGTTATCATGATTGCAAGATTACTTCCACTACCAAGGTCAGCTGCTCCCAATATTGGTTCTAAGGCTTCATTGCCACTCTGACCAAATTGTGTCTCAACAGTTCAAGCAAAGTTGGTTATATTTCTAATCTGGTCACCAGTAATGCCCAGATATAGTTCTCCCCTGTAGCAGAAACCAACTCCCCTGTACTCAATGTTTCTCACACCTTCTCACAGATATGAAGCTAGCCTTTAGAAGAGTTGAACAAGCTAGAGCTGCTGCCAACAAGACCAAGATCCTGAATCAAGCAAGCAGACCTTAATCAGTGCACGCATCTGAGTTCCAGCTACTAGCAAGTGGCTCAGACTTTTGAGGCAATGCTGCTCTAGTTGGTCAGTTCCCAAATGGATTCAGCAATGGAGTCAGTGCTTGGCAACTGCTAAATAGTTGGATAGATCTCAGACAACTAATCACTTGGAAAGGCTTGTAAAATCAGTGGATGATGTAATGACCACATAAAAATTGATCTGTTGTGACAGCAAAAAATAGATCCAGATACAGGATGCAATAAATCTTGATTGAGATTATTTATGTTTGGGTTAAGGAAAATCAGTTAGGATACAACATTAGACTTGTTCTGTTTACCATGCCAGGGCACACGGTGCAATCAGTGGTCTCTAAGAACAATTGGGCACAATATTATAGCTATCAGTAGGTAGGATTGCCCTTGGACAATTTTGCACCATGTGGGACAATCTTGCACACTATGGCACAATCTGACACAATGAGGTGGGCACAAATGATTGTGCCAACACATAATGTTTGCATCACATGTGCAATTGGATACCACTATTATGGTAGGTAAAATCCAGTATTTGGATATGTTTCTTTAGTGTAAATGGGAGTAAATGTGTATCACCCTATATATTACACTGATACTTACCATTTTGGTTACCATCACTCAAACTGAATGGTATCTCAGCAGTTAATTGGTCCAAAAGTTTCCTGAAGCTGTCAGCCCCCAATTGGCTCTTTGACCAATTCACAAGCTATCTGATCTGCCATCAAATATCCCATTTTGCCCATTGAGCAAGTAAATTCCTGATCCTAGTGATTGGACAAGGTGTCATAGCTGTTGTAAGAGTCTTGGAGATATTGGAAGTGACTGGGAGAACAATTAGATTATGTGGTTTTCACTTAATGATTTATTGAATGTGAAAGTAGTATTTATACTTTTACATTGTCCTGGCATTACAAACATGTAAAAAAGATTAAGGAAGGTCCCAAGAGCATGTGTGCACAGTTTGGGGCTGTTTGAACAACTTTGAGAATTTTCATGTTCTGGGTACCTGGTATTCTAGTGAAAATATTCTAAGTAAATCACAACAAGGAATTTGGTCAGTATTCTCTAGGATTTGAAGGTAATGATCTAAGTGACTAAGTTAGGTGAATATTCTGGTGGAATTACAAACTTTTACAACAATAGCTAGCATGCAACCAATTAAATAGGTGCAAAACAGACCAAATGGCTGCACAGGTGCAACAGATGATGTATATATATGCCGGGTGTTTATTTATTTGGGTTCTGTCTCATATATAAGACAACCTTGATATTGCTTATATCAAAAATTTAGTGATCACTGGTTTGCAATGGCCCAATTTGGATTGCAAAAGAAATGTGTTGTTTGGATCATGACAAATAACAGCAATTCTGCAGGTGCAACTTGATGCGCTGGCATGGCCCTTGGCTGAGTTTGATGTGATGCTGCTTGTTGACTCAACTTAGCCTGCTCCAATGAACTTGTGTCTAAATAAGCAGTTTGTCAAGTTCTGGTGGTTTTGCTCTGAAGCATGCACTGTAGTGGGGTGACAGTGGCACCCACTGACAGATGTGTTCATTCCCATATTTTCTACTTCCCTATATCTCTACTACACTTATTTTAGTTATATCTCATTTGTCTTACCTGATTAATACTATCCCATAAGCCGGTTGACCATCACACCTGCTTACCTTATTGCATATCACCATCCCTACCATTTCCATACCACTTATAGTATCCCTATGTTACACAGGTTTCACAATACTGATTCCTGATTGGTTGGATGTGCTGTGCCTCTTAGAACCTTCTGGCACCTACTTAGAACATTCTTAGGTCATTCTGATGTCATTAGGATTTCTATTGATGTCTGGAACCTTCTGGAACACCATGATTAGTAATCACTTAGCCGGTAAGAAAAGTATATAACAGAGGCTATCCCTCAACAATAAATCATCATCCCATTTATCAATATACTGACTTGTTGATTAGTGTGATCGCTGCTACCTGCTGCTACCTGAACTTCCAACCCCAGACCGCAGGACACTCCCAGAAAACCACGCTGACAGCCAACTGACCTTGAAGGCACTACTTGTGAGGAATACTCAGAGTAGGTATCTTTTATTATATTTGATTCTTTCCCAGGTTCGTTCTTGTACAGGCAAAGATACTTTTCTGTCTTTGTAACTATTGACCACAGCTGCATTCTTATCAAGTCCCTGCTAGTGGAGTTTACAGTTGTTTTGACTTTGGAAGCTTTAGTACATTGTTATCTCAAAGGACACTGAACCCAGCACATACTTTTGTTAAGACACTGTCGTACGGTAAACATATCTCCCACAGACAAGTTTACTCATATAGTCATTATGATATACTTATATCCGTAACACTTCTCCCTTATTGACTAGCAGTTGATCACTGCACCTGCCTTCAGCAGTACATCTGAGATCTGCCATCAAGGAGCTTTTCAGGGTAGTGCATAAGACACACAGAGGCCTTTGGAGACACTTGAAGCACCTAGGAAGCTAGAGAAGCAGGAGCTTTTACCATAGTGACATATTGACCAAGACACCAGCAGTTTAGACACAGGTTATTGCACCCATCAGACACCTCACACACCTTGAGTTGTGTAGCTTCTCCCAGTAGTACCTCTATACCACCACATATTTGGCACCCAATGTGGGGGGTTTGACTGAGCTGCCCCTAGAAGACTTAAGAAAGAACAAATTATCAAGACCATGGATCTACCTTCACCAGGAATGCAAGGAACCCCTTTCTTTGATGGAACTAAAGTTAAAGCTTTCATCAAGAGGTGGGAGCTTTTCTGCAGAGCCCACAAAATACCTGAGGCCATTATGGCTGAAGAGATGCCCCCATACAGCACTGATGAGATCATGCTCTCATTATATGAAAGAAATGATCTGCTGACAAATTGTACCCTCTTGAAGAGCTACTTAATTGATGAATATGGAGAGAGACAAGTTGACTACACACTTCAAGACTTGGAGACCTCTGCTTATAGTCAGTTTAAGCTGCTACCATTGAAAGAATACTTGAGTGGCCTTGAGCAAATTGGAGAGTCACTGAAAGCCCAAGGTGTTATCACTGATCTCACTTTATCTGCCTATCTTCTCAAATCACTACCAGAAGACCTGGTGAGAAGGATTGAAAACAATCCTACTGTGAAAGCTAAGAGTTCACTGCCTTCATTTCAGTTAGCTAAGCAGATTCTACTTGCCCCTGAAGAAATCTTGCCAATCCAAAAGCTTCTTTCATGCTCAGCACAAAACCAAGATAGCTAAGACTTACTTAATCCCAGTAATCAAAGCACTCAAATTCAGGAGCTGAGACAGCAACTAGAGAAACTCTCTTTGCTACTTGCCAGCAAAGCATATGGGCAGATGCCAGTAGAGAAAGTAGTCAAATATACATGCATGTGGTGTGACTCTGCCAACCATTCCAAGAAAAATTGCCAAGAGCTTCAGTCATTACTATCCACAGGTGATGTCCTATGTACTCCTCAGGGATACATAGTCAGTAAGCATGGTGACAAATTATCCACAGCATTTGGACAAGGAGGAATGAGAGTTCACTACAAGCAAGTCACCTCATACAATAAAGGTGCACCTCCATCAAGAAGAAGATCCTGACTACTTTGATCCAGCTGAAGTTCTGAACTTTGACTATGAGGACCCCAGAGAGGCCCAAGATCATATAGCTTCAATTTATACTTCAAAGAGACACCATCCAGAAAAAATGGCTAATCCAGGCCCAGCAACAAAAGTACCAAGATGTGAGCCAGAAGTTGTGATTGAGTAGAAAGCATTACCCCCTTTAATTTTACAAGAGTCTGCCAAGGCCAACAACTACCACATGCAGCCTAGAGTCAAGCAAAATGGTACCCCAGAGGCTCTGACAAGTCATATACCAGGAAGCAACATATCAATCAAGGTTGGAGAGCTACTCAGTGTATCACCATCTGTAAGAAAGACTCTGGATGAGCACATCAGAATAAGCAAGCATCCAATTGAAGCAACCCAAGGCAACCAGGTCAGGACAGTTCAAGGAAGCCAAGATATCAGTAAGCTGCATCAAAGCCAGAAGCACTACTATTCTGTGGCAACTGCAACAACTACAGGAACTGTGCATAATCAAGAAATCTTATGTCATATAGACAGTGGATCTGAGATATGTGTGATGCCTTTGGAGGCTTGGAAACAACTACCATGCAAAGACCTATTGCCCATAGACATCAATATCAATTGGAGCATGAAGGATGCCAACTCAGGGCAATCAAAGCTTTTAGGAATTATTCACAGCTTCCCTCTCATCATTGAAGGAATACCCCATCAGATCCCAGTATTCATTTGTGCAAAGGCTAACTTTGAATTACTTCTTGGAAGACCATGGGAGGTGAAAGCAAGAGCAACTGCAGTGAACTACCCAGATGGTTCAGCATGATATACTATATACTCAGAGAGCCTAGGACTAACAGCAACCTTCTGTGGTGTGGACTCAAACAATATCCAATCAATGACATCATGTAGATTTCTATCCCAAGAAAAGACAGGTGGCTTCATTGAGGATGACTGAGAGAGCACTTTGTTCTCCAAACTTACAGTGGTTAGCTAAAAAGTTTCAGGGAACTTTTTAGCTCAAGTGGGGGGTGTATGTAGTAGAGTTAACATACCTCCCACAGACAAGTTTATTCATATAGTCATTAGACTTGTTCCATTGTACCGTGCCAGGGCGTGCGGCGTGATCCGCGGTTGTAAATAACAATTGGGTGCAATATTATAGCTACCAGAAGGAAGGATTGTTCTTAGACAATTTCGCACTATGCGGGACGATCTTGCACACTATGGCACAATCTGACATGATGAGGTTGGAACGGATAATTGCGCCAACTCGTAATGTTGGCATCACGTGCGCGATCAGATACCGCCATTATGGCAGGTAAAATCCGGTATTTGGATATGTTTCTTTAATGTAAATGGAAATAAATGTGTATCACACTATAAACTACACTAATACTTACCATTTTGGTTACCCTCACTCCAATTGGACGGTATCTCAGTGGTTAATTGGTCCAAAAGTATCCTGAAGCTGGCAGCCCCCAATTGGCTCATTGACTACTAAAAAACCTACCTGATTTGCCATCAAATATCCCATTTTGCTCATTGAGCAAGTAAATCCCTGATCCTAGTGATTGGACAAGGTGTCATAGCCAGCATGCAAGCAATTGTGTAGGTGCAAAACAGATCCAATAGCTGCACTGGTATTACAGATGACGTATATATATGCAGGGTGTTTATTTATAGGGGTTCTGTCTCAAATGTGAGACGACCTTGATATTACTTATATCAAAAATTTGATGATCACTGATTTGCGATGGCTTGATTCAGATCGCAAAAAAAAAGGGTTGTCAGGATCATTACACATGTGAGCAATTCAAAGCAATCGCATCATCTTCTCCTGGGTTTTTTTCTCGCAGGGATTACTACTGAAGCATTTGGTATTGACTCACTTTGCACACCTATACTATTTCCTGGCTGACTATCATCTTGGCTACTTGTGTATTTGTAGTCAGTATTTTGCCTCCTAGTTGATGAGTGCAATGCTACAGCTTGGCCGCGCTTAATTGCTCCAACTGAACCAACTGAACCGGCCTGTAGTGCCATGCGCTGACGCGTTCTTTTACTTGCCAAGGGCTCCGGTGGTTGAGGCACTTCATGTTGGTCATCATCAGTCAGTTCACCAGAAGTAACTCGCTGATGGTCAGGCAAAACGGCATGCGCAGGCGCGCCTTGACGCGTTGAGATGGCCCTTGGCTGAGTTTGATGTGATGCTGCAAGTTGACGCGACTTGGTCCGCTCCAATGGACTTGTGTCTAAATGAGCAGTTTGGCAAGTTCTTGTAGTTTTGCTCTGAAGCGCACGCGTTGACCCGACGCGCGTTGACTCAATGCAAGGCGTTCTGGTAAAGGGTGTTGGCGTACTCTGGACTGACGTGCATTGGTGCGCTGTGGTTGCAAGAGATGGTAGGGAATCTAGTGAGGTGTGCTGGCGCAATCTGGATGATGCTGCTTGCGGTCTGTATTATTCCTCCTGAAGCTCACCATCTGATTCCTCAAGGTATTCACTTACCCTCTGTCTGATACTTTGGAGCTGTTGCCTGGATGAGTCCTGTGTATATTGCTCTTGGAAGCCACTTAGCTCTACTAATATATCACGTAGTACATTAGTCATTTGAGGCAAAAACTCATTCAAAATCTCTTTGGTTCCCAAAGTTGAGGCACAAACAGACGCGTCCGGCCCGTACTGTGCAAATTGTGCGCAAAATCGCTCCCGCGCGGCTTCTTTGTCAAATCCCCTCACTCTCAGCTCATTCTTGATTTCAATACTTGTCTTGTTATATATCTTTTTACATACATCGGCTGGCATCTTGATGTAGAACTCATGCCACAGCTTTCTACTCAGATTCTTCCATCTTTATCAACTCTCTGAGGTATCTAGTTCTGCTAGATTAATCAGTAGTGCCCAAATATCTGTATGAAGGCTCATCATAGACACTTGGGCCATAATAAATCATTTGGCAAGAACTCAAACGGATCCAACATTGACTTTTCCGGTCCAAACCGCACTTGTGAGCTGGGGGATGGGTTTTGTCTGGGTTGTACTAAAGATGAGTTGAGGCTTGGTATGGGGACCATAGCAACGGATTTGGATACTTATACAGCAGTATATTGGCATCAACCTGGTCTTATATGAAATATATATGAAAACTATTGTGATTGTTGAATTTTCCATATATTATGCATGATGCATCTTGGATTGCGTTGACACGGATCAGATCACATCAATTGCAGATTTCCTATTTGATTATAGACCTATGATTAAAGCATCAATAAAAGTACTAAGGCATTGTTTGCGGATGATTTTTGCGACATAATGATGGGATTCATGGCAATTGATGGAGATTTAACCATAATGTATTAAAAATCAGATAAATAAGGTGGATTGTGCCAAATCGATTCAAACCGCCTTAATACAATCATCCACCAATTTTAATATGACTTACTCATCTGAATGGTCTTTTCTCATCAATCCCATCACTACCACTGGATTTCCTTTTGACACACTAGAGGAGATCTATTCCAAGTACTGTGGACCATCAACCCCAATCTACTCAAGGAGATCCCTTGTCAAGCTTTTCTGCTATTACAAGAACTATTGCCCTACCAGGTTTCATCCCACCATCCATGGCAACAAAAGTCCTAGAAGCTTTCATTCCCAGCTGACAGCAATGGAGAACCACCTTGCAGAGGGTATGAATGACTTAGAGCAAGCTTGGAATACTAGGTTCAGAAGCTCCAATAGACTTCCATATCCCAGAGTGTTCAGCAACAGGTTCCATATCAGGAGTATTTTGGATACCTTCCCAGTGAGGATTAACAGACCTTCTGTTGTGTTGTATTATGATTAGTTTGGGGCTTGTTCTACAATGTAGAGGCTAATCAACAATATACAACAACTTCCAGTATGCTAATACTGAAATAGTTTATTGGGAGTTTGATATACCAATAGAAGATATAACTTTCACTAATTTCCTCAATCTTGGGCTCAAAATATACTGTAGGCAGTGTTTATCACTTCTACAGCAGTGTTCTGACCTTCTGTCGACTAATGGGCTTATTTACTTTTATAGTAACTTTTCCTTATTTGGAAGTCACTTTCCTTTCTGAGAAAATATTTCCTAACATGGAAATTCTGAACTCTCCTTTAACCTAAAGGGGTGTGTTGTAGAAGTCTCTAAAGGGGTCTTTAGACTAAAGGGGTGTCTAAAGGGGTGTCTTTAGAGTAAAGGGGCTTCTTGTAGCGGTCTCTAAAGTGGACTTTACACTAAAGGGGTGCCTAAAGGGGCTTCTTTAGAGTAAAGGGATTTCTTAAAGGGGTCTCTAAAGGGGTCTTTAGACTAAAGGGGTGTCTAAAGGGGTGTCTTTAGAGTAAAGGGGTTTCTTAGAGGGGACTTTTCCGACAGAAAAGTGGTAGTTTCTTGTAGAACTTAGATTGGATTCTTGTGAGCTTTGCAGTCTCTTTACTGATGTAGTACCAATCAAAGTCGGAATACTCAACAGTGCAAGTGATGCAGGGGAAGTCTTATAACCTTTAAACTTGTAATTGTAGTGTGGAGATTCTGGAAAGAGAGGCTCTCTCTTTATTTTTCAGCTGGGGAAGTCATATATATGATAATTTTGAAGGATCAAAGTTTTTGGGTGATTGCGCAAGCAATACACGTGATACAAAGCTAAAATTTTGCAGTGGCGCAGATCGGACATAGGCGCAGCAGCTGTGAGAATATCACGTGATTTGATTAACTGGTTCAAAAGTTACATGCGATCAAAGTCAACATAGTAATCCTAGCAATAAGGCATAGTATATGTAATAGTTGGACTCTTTTGGTCATAACTCCTTAAGTACTGCTTCAAATGAGCTGTAATTTGAAACATGTGTTGGCTACTACGTGTTCTGTATGACATAATATTCTTGGGTGGATTGCTTGTCAGGGTCTGGAGCATTTGCTCTTCAAAGTTGGAAATTCTTGATCTTTCTCTTGTGTGTTACGATAGCAAAAAGCAAAATAAAGAAATGAGTGCAATATTGGTTTAGAGATATTGTAGTAATGGAATACTTTCCATTACCACACTTCTAGAGGGCAGAGGCACTTTTATTCTGACAAGTACAAGGCACACTATGTGAAGTTTCAAGCACTCTCTGACATTGAGGGTAACATCATCTGGTTTAGTGGGCCATTTGCTGGAAGTAGGCATGACAAAGCACTCTGGGTAGAGAATCATCCTGAATTCAGTAGAGGGGAGAAATGTATGGCAGACTTAGCTTATATAGGAGAGGATTGTCAGAGATTAGGATGTATTACAGCTTATAGGAAGCCAAGGAATGGTGTACTTAGCAGGAAGCAGAAGCTCTACAATGAGATATTTAATCATTCCAGAGAAAGGGTAGAGCACACATTTGGATATCTGAAGAGATTCAGCATATTGGCAGGTAAATACAGAGGAAAGTCATATATAGGAGAAAACAGCAGAATAGGTAAAATAGTTAAGATACTTATTAATGCACAGTATGTTCATACAAGAAGACATCCACTGAGAGAAATGTGTCTGGAGCATTATGAAGAGTAAATAAAGCAAGGAAAGCACTATTCTGAGCAACATAAGTAAGATTGAGTAAAATTACCAGTAGCTGTATCATACCACAGGCATCATGGTAGAAATTATAGTGCCAGATAGTGCCGTAGGGTGCCAGATCAATCCGGCACCATAAACAGGCTGGCACTATGTGGCACTATCCAACGGAACAAGTCTATTATGATATACTTATCCATATCTTATCTTATCAGTATTATCCCATTCTTTGTTTGCCCATATTATCAGTATTATCCCCATATGATGATTACCCTGATTAGTTATTAGCATTAATTATCCCAGATGTTATTCAGCTTTGTGATCAGTATATGTATCTACATAAGGTAAGTACCCGCATCAGTACCTGTGACACATGACTTAGGTGTGTGTTACCATCCCTACCATTTCAATACCATATATGATACTTCTATGTTTCACAGGCTTCAGACTACTAATCCCTGATTGGTTGAATATGCTGTGCCTTTTAGAACCTTCCAGGACATTCTTGGCATATTTTTAGCTCATAGTGATGTCATCAAGAATTCCACTGGTGCCTAGAATCTTTGAGAACCTTGTCATTAGTAATCACTTGGCAATCAGGAAAAGTATATAAGGGAAAGTAATCCCTCATCAATAAATCATCCCTTCTATCCGTAACACTTCTCCCTTATTGACTAGCAGTTGATCACTGTGCCTGCCTTCAACAGTACATCTCAGACCTGCCATCAAGGAGCTTTTCAGGGTAGTGCACAAGACACACAGAAGACTTTGGAGACACTTGAAGCACCTAGGAAGCTAGAGAAGCAGGAGCTTTTACCATAGTGACATATTGACCAAGACACCAGCAGTTTAGACACAGTGGTTATTGCCCCCATCCAACACCTCACACACCCTGAGTTGTGTAGCTTCTCCCAGGGGTACCTCCACACCACCACAATGCCAACTAAGTTGGGGACTGTAGCTCAATAGTTTTCCCTTGACAAGCTTGTGGCTTTATTACCCATCACATTAGATTAGAGACAGAACACCAGTATTCCTAGCAAGCTTTTGCCAGAGGTTATTGCACCCAGTGAACACCCCACACACAAAACACTTGAGAAGTGTTGGACACATCTCTCCCTTGGGCCTATAAACCACCACAGCGCAATGACCCAACATGTATTGACTAAATGCAGGGTGCTCTTGTAAAAGGTGTTGGCATAGTTTGGACTAATGTACACCAGCATGCTCAAGCTACAAGGCATGGTAAGGAATCCAGCAAGGAGTGCTGGTGCAATCTAGTTGCTGTTGTTCCTGGTCTGTATTCTTCCTCTTGAAGCTCACCTTCTGATTCCTCAAGGTATAATACGTTAGGCAAAAACTCAATCAAAATCTCTTTGATTCCCAAAGTTGAGGCAGAAACAGACGTGTCTGGCCTGTACTGTACAAATTGTGTGCAAAATCATTTGTGCATGAAATATGAAATATATTTGAAAACTAATGTGATAGTTGAGTTTTCCATATATTATGTATGATGCATCTTGGATTGCATTGACATGGACTGGATCCCATCAACTGCAGATTTCTTATTTGATATAGACTTGGGAGCAAAGCATCAATAAAAATACTAAGTCATTGTTTGAGGATGATTTTTGCAACACAATGATGGGATACATGGCAATGAGGGAGATTTGATCATAATGCATGGAAAATCAGATAAATAAAGCTGATCATACCAAATCAAATCAATTGACCTTAGCCTGATCATCTACCAATTTTAATATGACTTTCTCATCTGAAAGGTCTTTTCTCATCAATCCCATCACTACCACAGGACTTCCTTTTGACTCACTATAGGAGATCTATACCAAGTACTGTGGACCATCTACCCTGATCCACTCAAGGAGATCCCTTGTTAAGCTTCTCTGCTATTACAAGAACTATTGCCCTACAAGGTTTCATCCCACCATCCATGGCAAGAAAAGTCCTAGAAACTTTCATTCCCTGCTGACAGCAATGGAGAACCACCATGCAGAGGGTATGAATGACTTAGAGCAAGCTTGGAATACTAGGCCCAAAAGCTCCAATTGACTTCCATAGCCCAGAGTGTTCAGCCACAGGTTCCATATAAGGAGTATTTTGGATACCTTCTCAGTCAGGATTAACAGACCTTCTAGAGGGCAGAGGCACTTTTGTTCTGGCAAGTACAAAGCACACTGTGTGAAGTTTCAAGCACTGTCTGACATTGAGGGTAACATCATCTGGTTTAGTGGGCCATTTGCTGGAAGTAGGCATGAAATAGCACTCTAGGTAGAGAATCATCCAGAATTCAGTACAGGGGAGAAATGCATTTCAGAGTTAGCTTAGATAGAGAGGATTGTCAGAGATTAGGATGTATTACAGCACACAGGAAGCCTAGCAATGGTGCACTTGGCAGGAAGCAGAAGCTCTTCAATGAGATATTTAATCATTCCAGAGTGAAGGCAGAGCATACATTTGGATATTTGAAGAGATTCAGCATATTGGCTGGTGAATACAGAGGAAATTCATATATAGGAGAAAACAGCAGAATAAGTAAAATAGCTAAGATACTTATCAATGCACAGTATATTCATAGAAGAAGACATCCACTGAGAGAAATGTGTCTGGAGCATTATGAAGAGTAAATAGAGCAAGGAAAGTACTGGTCTGAGCAACACAAGTAAGATTAAATAAAATTACCAGTAACTATATCCTACCACTGGCTTTATAGCAGAAATTATAGTGTCAGATGGTGCCATAGAGTGCCATATCAATCTGGCACTCTATACAGGCTTGCACTATGTGGCACTATATAATGGAAGAGGTTTATTTTCTAATGGAGTAAAATTGTCCAAGTTTTCAGCGTCAATGCATGGTATCACTGCTTCCCACAAAGGAGCTTTCTTATCTTCCAAATTTTATTCTATTCAAGCTAACTATTCTCCTACTTTTAGACATTCTGATGACCCATTTTATGATTCTGCCAATGTTATTGGCAAAGGTACCAATGCTAGCGTTAGACTTATAAATGCCAACATTCTTAAAGTTAAGAACCATGAAGGTTCTGTTGTCTGGAAAGATGGCAAAATAGATAAAATATGTGGTATGACTTTAAACAACTCTGGTGTACTTATATCCCCCAAATCCAAACATTCTAGATGGAACAATACTATTCCTTTAGTTAGATATAAAATCCCTGACAATGCTTTGGTGTCACTAGCATCTGCTGCCCAAAGATTAAACAACAAAAGTAAAATCTTTGATTAATTCACATTTTTTTGCATGTATTGTATAATAGACACATCTGGCAGATTTGAAATGATAACTAATAAATTTTTTTAAATTTTTTTTCAGCATTAAGAACTTTGATCAAATGTCTGATATAGAAGACTTTTTTTCATCAGATTATAGTAGCGACAGAGGATACGTTATTAACAAAGATTTAATGGACTCTAACTCTGGTAAAAAGTTAAGTGGTCTTGGTGGTTTGGGCGGCTTATCTTTTCCCAAAACTGTTGACAAACAACCTGAACCTTTTGTCAAACCTTTGGCTTTGGATTTTCCTTCTGATGAAGTTCCGGATATTAATACCAGTAAATCAAAGCTTCAAAGTTTAGGTGGATTGGGCAAACCCATTAAATTAGGTGGTCTTGGCGGCCTTGGTGGATTAGGTGGATTGGGGGACATTGGCAACAAGTCTGAAGACTTAGACTCCAAAGTTACTGGTTTTTGAAATATTGGTATTTGTGAAGCAGGTGGAATGTTTTTGGGGCAGCAGTGCTACAGTGTTGTCTTGAAGTATATCAGATCCTTCAGTACCCTGTAAATATAGATATGATGATCCTGTCAAGAGGCCAACATAAGATTAAAGTCCCATGACCAAGGGGTATCAATCCCATCAGCACACTGCACAAACACACAAGTCCCAATACCCAACACAATTATTAGGCCCAGCCACACAATCAACATGTAACACCATCAAAATCCACCATTTAGCAAATATATCTGCTGTACAACCCTTTTCCCATGACTTTGGCAGGAACCCTACAGCTTTTGCCATTGTTGATTCACTGGTTCCATGCAGCTTGGACTTCAGCCAGTAGTGCAAGGTCTAACACTTCATCTGCAAATCTCTGCAATACATGCTTACAGTATTTAAGTGCATTTTCTTGAGCTGCTGCTGAAGAAGTCCTACAACCTCTTTGGGAGCCTATTAATGTGCCAAGACTCCACTGTAGGCATTGTTGCTTTGTGTGTTGGTAGGATCTCCTCTGTGTCTACAATGGAGGACATGAAGGCACTGGTGGGAAAATTGTTCACCTTTGCAAGCTCACCTACCATACTAAAGTGTAGCTGAACCAGTTGCACCTCCAACTTCTGTGAAAGTAGCTGTTATTGTGTTGGCAATTCTTCTAGACTAGTATGGGACTTAGCCTGATCTGGGCTGAAAGCATTAGTTGATGGGAACTGCAGGTTTTTCTCATGCTTCCCTGTTTCTGGCTTGGGTAGATTACTTCCTCTGTACCTTTACCTTTATCTCAGTCAAGTGTTTCACTGCTGCTTTGACTGAGTGCTACCTGTATTATATTTCATTTTGACCTTTTATATGCTGCACTGGTGCGCCTGTTTTTGCCTTCATGTCCTTTACCAGCACTGCCCAGCATCTTAACATATCTTTGCCAGTTGCTTTGGACTTTCAGCCCTGCTTGTGACAGACTGCTGAGAAAGCCTTAGGCTTTTATCACTGCCAGGTCCTTCACTGATTCTTTGACTGAGTGCTTCTTGAGTTGAACTACTTTTGCATTGATAAATGCTGCACTGATGCATCTGTTTTTACCTGTTTGATCTTGCCAGCACTCTTCTGGCTGCCTGATGTTTCCTTACTACTTGTTAAGAGCTTTCTACCCTGTTTGCGACAAGCACTTGCAGAAGCCACTGGATATCAGGTATGGCACCCTTGTTCTTCTGCCTTTCATAGCTTCTTCTATTCTTGAGATACTTTCTTAGCATACCAGTGATGGCTCCATATCTCTTTGCTTGCTTGAATTCAGGATAACTCTCATGTAGCAGATCAAGCAAGTTCTGCCTGGCCTTAAGTTCTTGATGGTCACATGGTTTGCCAGCATTAAGGTGAAGTCATGCTAGACTTCTAACAGCCTGTCAAATATTAGCCAACCCTTCATCATTGCACTAAACAACCTCATAGTTCCTCAATATCTTTTGACTTTTAGGCTTGAATATAAAGATAACAGTCTCTCAATCTCATGCTGCTATATGTTTCTTGATTGGCCTTAGCTTTTGGCATTGTTGTTGTGCTTCAAAGACTATATGATATTCCTCAGTTTTTGCATTGGGAAATGGCTCTATTGTTGTCTATGGTATTGAGCTACTTGGGTTCCTTCTTTGCAGCATAGATACTGTGTTCTCTACCTCAGATATTGGCTTCTCAATATATATAATCCACTCTTCCTGGGTTGGGACTACTTCATTCTTTTTCTGGGCCATTGCATCTATCCTATCAGACACTGCACCTAATAGGCTCATTGATGCCTTGGTATGAGCTGATAGCACACTTGCTAATACCCATGGTGGTGATGCTATAATGGTCATTAGCTAGTCTTCTACAAGAGGTACTTCAGTTGCTAAATACACATCTGCCCTAGCAATGTAACCAGCTTGGGGCTCTGCAGAGATGCTCAGTTGGCTGCCTAACTGAGAGCCTGAGGAGACCAGATCATTACCTTCCTTGGGCACATAGTCAACATAGCCTTTTTTGGATGTTGCACTGCTTGTTGTACTGGAAGTCAGTGCAAGCTGTTGGCCAACCATACTTCTGCTGCTTGCTGCAGTGCACTTTGGTTGGGAACCATAGAGCTTTACTTCAACTTTTGTGGCAGATACAAGGAAGTGAGTCAAACCAAGTGCAAAATAATGATAAATATATGTGCATATGTAGTGCCACTGCTTCATTTAGAATGCTTACTATAGTGGGCCATCATTGAATTGTACATTGATGTAGGTGCAATGTATCAGATATAAGAATCTTGTAAAATGGCATGATTATTTTCAAAAAAGTGATAAAATAGCATTACATTGCTAAGTGCCAAGCCATTTATCCCAGAGAGAAGAGTAGCTTGATTCAACACTGTAGAAAATGGAAAACAACCATGTGCCTGTTGCCATAAGTTACTTGCTGATGAGGCATATAGAGAAATGGGAAGTAATATTAAGATCACAGCTACTGTTTTGCTGCGCAAGCCATATTTCAGCATTCATCAGTCACCACTGTGCCAACAATTTCTTGCAACCACTGGACACTCAATAGCTGCACCCTGCTGTACATGTCACCTTGCATACCAATTTGAATGGGCTTGTGACAGCTTTTAGCTCAACTCTACCTTCTGAATATGGCCTGCAGAGTGATAGCTCTAAAGAAGAAGGCTCACTGATAGACTGTCAGTCTATCTCCCCTCACTACCATATCTGACCAGTGCCCAGCAGAATCCAAATGTGCAATAAGAAAACACCTGTGAGAAAAAATTGCCAAGGATACTCTATGGAGCCAAGTGAGCACAGTAATCCATTTACTGATTAATTATTTGAAGTAGTAGCTGGAGAAGTGGCATGCTTCCATCAATATCATTGATGGGAGCTCTGAAGACTTACTGCAACTTCTTGCCAATATCAAATTAAGTTTGAGCTTACCATGTAATTGGTAAATATAGACAACTGTCATGCAGATGGCAACATATGACCCAAAGACCATCCTGATACCAGCATGTGTTAACAGTTGCATGGCATATGCATCAGAAAATGCCACCATCACAAGACATCCAACTTGTCAGGAATCCACCACCATAGGAGGAAAACATTATTCACACCCTAGATAAACTCCACTATTACCCCATCTAAAGAAGCTCATGCAGTCCTACAAATATTGTGAAGCTATCAAGTACTGCACTCAGCATTAGTCAAGTGCAAATACTTTCAATGTATTTAGTGACCAGCTTTAAAAACAACTATACTAGAAAGGGCAACTATGAAGGTATGCACAGCCATGCCCTTGCCATTCCACTTGATAGAATCTCACTGAACAAATACTCTGCCCACAAATCCTGCTGGCCACTGATTCTTATCAACCTAAAAGTGCTGCCAATCCTGTAGTATCAGAGCAGAAACCTGAAGGTAGTTGCACCAACAGCTGGGCCTAAGTCGCCATCCAACCTGAGAAGCTACCTATATTTATTGCTGAAAAGCTCTTGCTTACAATATAGTGGGATACTTATTTGCCACAATCATGTTAAAGCAAATATTATTATCAGCATTGGAGATACCCCAGCTATCAGCAAGATAGCTGGCTTTTCTTGGCACAATGGATGGTATTGCTGTTGAATTTCTGAAATCCAGGGGATATGCTCCATAACTCACATACCTTAATACTTTCCAAATACCTACACTAAGAATATCATTATTGCACAGACCCCATGAGAAATAATCTGGTCCCATGGGTGGATGCAATTTGGATCAGCCATCAGGCTCCCATCAGGAGACTGCTATAATACCAGCAGCTTAGAATTAATGTTTATCTACACAATTTTATGGCAGGATCACAATGGCATTTGCCTAATTTTACCACTAAATAAAGTTAAAAAATATAAGGGTGTTTGAAGGGTGTTTAGCCCAGGGTGGCATGGCATTGTTGTGGTCTTAGTGTGCTCTACAACTAACTGAGTGGATCAAACTAGCCAGTACATGCAATTGCTTTATATGTCAAAAAACTTGACAGTGTCTTGACAGACTTGTTGAAAGCCTCTGATGGCATTATCACACTTATATGGCAAAAAGCTTGATGGTATTCTGGAGGTCTCACAGTGAGTCTCTGATGGCATCATCATGGCAGTATGGCAACCTACAGCTAGTCCAGCATAATACTACTATACCAGTTTACCAAACAGTATTTCCTTTTTCTACCTCCTCTTGCACAATCTATATATTCCACAGTAGAATCACATCTCTTTATTTGCTTCCCCACTACTGCCTTGGGTATTCCACATATTGTCTGAATAAAAATACTATGACATCCTGCTTACTAACCTCTATAAACATGCACACCTGCTGCAATTGATATGCTTCTATCACCTCAACTTTATGGCTTTTTAGTGTGATATTTGAAAAGTTGCCATATATCTTGTATTGCTGGTAACATATACATCATGCAAACATATTCTTTGTTGCTGCAACTTCAGCCATAAATACCTCCTGAATATCTGCTTGGAGCTATTTGATATTTAGCCAATATATTCCTTCTCCATGCTGGATACTAGTCCCCCTTATAGGTATGCTCTGGCACTTGTTTATGCAGCTTCTATTTTGAGTGGTTTAGAAGTTGGCTTGTGTCCAAGAGCAATCAAGCTTACCTTGGTGGAGTTTTCCTAATAAATATTAGCTGCTTGTTGCACCCAATCCAACTTTGCATTACTTAGCTGATTACCCATGCATTGGGGCTGCTTAGCTTCTTAGCCCCAAAGCCATAGATGTCTCCATGTGCATATCTGTCCTCAGTATTTTCCAACTCTGCCTGGCTGCCCTCTATGTGCCAACTCATCACATCTGTGATGGACTTGAAGGTAATATTATTGATGCAATTGGGATATGGTAGTACCTGCAACTTGACTTGTCTTCCTATCTCCCCACACACCTGCTATATAGGAAACTCCCAAAAGGTGACGCAAGGCCCAGTATTCTTCACACACCTAACAAGATGGAGTAGAGATTCAGTAGCAGCAGAGATCTACACATTCATGTTTATGTTTGTAGTGTAGCCACCCAAGACCCATCACAAACTCCTTGCACAAAAGCTGTAGATGCATCAAGTTGGCATTGATTATATGCTTCTGGATAAATAATCCTATAATGTCCACATATGACTCCCTATGTACTCTTGGTAAAGATGGCCTCAAAAAGCCACTTAGACGAATACATATTCAATTCATCAAGTCTTTGCACTTGTATTGTTGCATATACGTATGAGTATTGGTTAGGGCCAGTAAGAAGTACTGAGGGTAGCAGACTGTCTTTACTATCTTGCCAATTCTTTAAATTTCTCTGGTAACTCAAAGTGTTCATTTAGCCTGAAATGCCCTATTTACAACTTGGCCATCTTTACAAGGATATTATTGAAAAGCAAATGCATTGCTCCCAGTGGAATGCCTTTGCTATAACAGATACCCTTTATCTTTAATATCCCCAGTTTCCAATTAAACCCATATTTTGTCCAATGGCTTATAACTTGCCTACTTTGCTGCAATGGCATGTTGATTTCTACACTCTCTCTCTGCAGGAAGATGATGTTCTTAATGTTGGTATTATGGTTATAAAAGTGTGTGAGAGTTATGGAGTAAGTCCCCTGGATCTCACATATTTGACAGCAATACAGTCCATAGTGTCCAGAAGATCCTGATATCTTGCTGATAGCTGAGGTTTGACCAATGCAGATTGTAATATGCTTGTTGCCATGATGGCCCTTTATTGTTATTCTGCTGGAAAGCATACAAAATATATCCAGCAATGGATACAGGTATCTATTCGGATTGGATAGTTATTTAGGCCAAGATACCAATAAGACTACCATCAGATTTGTGTTCTGATACTGTAAGATAAGTGGCAGATTCAGGTTGATGAGAAACAGGGGCCAGCAGGATTTGCCAATAGTGTACCTGTTTAATGAGAATCCATTATGCACTAAGGCATGGTCATACATACCTTCAAAATAGCCCATACTTCTAAGCTCTTTGTAATATTTATCACCAAATATATTGGATATGTGTGCGTTTGATTGCTACTAGGAGTGGTACTCTATAGCTTCACATTAATTGTCAGACTGCATGAGCTTTTTTAGATGTGGCATTACTGGAATATAGCCAGAGTGTAAACAGAGTTTCCTTCCAATGGTGGTGGATTCCTGACAGGTTGGACACCTTGCAATGGTGGCAGTTTCTGAAGTGAATGCCATGCAACTGTTAGCACATGCTGCTATCAGAAATTTTTGCCTCTATTGCCAATTGTATTGATCTATAACAGTCCCTATACCCTACACTAACGTTAAGCCCAACCTCACACGTAACAAGTAGCTCCACTAAAATCCGCCACGCAATAAGTATTTCTACTGTAATGCTCTGGTTCCATGACTTTGGTGGGAGCTCAATGGCTTAATGCTACTGTTCACTCACTGGTTACTACATGTCCTGGTCTTTGGCTGGCACCACAAAGCTGAGCACCTCATCTGCCAGTCTCTGCTATAGATCCTTACAATATTTGAGTGCATTCTCTTGGGCCCTGCTCTTGAAGAAGGGCTGCAACCTCTTGGTGTGCCAACTAATGTTCCAAAATTCCTCTAAAGGCATTGTGATAGTCTATTGAGTTCTTGAGGTTGTAGCCTTGTCTGTCAGTGGGATCTCCACTCTGTCAAGAATGGAGGATGTGGAGGCTGTGGTAGATAAATTGCCTTTCTCTGCAGACTCATCTACCTCACCAGGGTGTAGGCAATTGCCTGTGCTTCCAACTATTGTAAAACAGCTGCTTTCTTGTTGGCAATTCTTCTTGGCTAAGATGGGATTCAGTCTGTTCCAGGCTTGCGGCATTAATTGGCAAGAACTGCAGTCTTTTTTGCATACTTCCCTGTCTCCAGGTAGGGTAGACATTTTTCTCTTTACCTTTTCCTTTATCCTGCCAGGTCTTTCACTGCTATTTTGACTGAGCACTTCTTGAGTGGTACTATGTGTTCTCCTTGATAGGTGTTGTGCTGGTGCATCTGTGTTAGCCTGCTTGTCCTTTATTGGTGCTCTTCCAGCTACCTCACATCTCTTTGACACTTGCATGGAGCTTTTGGCCCAGCTTGTTACAGACTCCAGAGGAGGCTGCTGGTTTTAGCTATAGAACCCTTGTTCTCCTGCCTTTGATAGTGTCTGCTATTTTTAAGATACTTTCTTAGCATGCCAATGCTGGCCCAAAATCCATTTGCCCACTTGAGTCCAGGATATCTGAAGGCCTTTTGAATAATAGCCCACTCTTATCATTGCCTGAATGGCTTCACAGATCTTCATTGTCTTTTGATTTTTGGGCTTTGGTATAAACACCATATTCTCTCCCTCCTATGCTGTGACAGGTTTTTCTGTAGGCTTTATCTTTGGGCACTTTTGTTGTGCTTCAGAAACTGCACAGTGTTTCTCTGCAGTTACATCTGGAAATGGCTCAATTATTGGCTGTGACATTAAGCTACTTGAGTTTCTTCTTTGCAGCAAAGATACTGCTGTCCCTACCTGGGATATTGATTGCTCTACATGTATTTTCTGCTCATCCTGTTGCTGGACTATTTCCTGATATCTCTGAGCCATTGCATCTATCCTATCTGCCACTGCATCTAATTGCTTCATTAATGCTTTGGTATGAGCTGGCAACATACTTGCTAATATGTGTGGTGGTGATGTTATGATTGCCACTTGCTGGTCTTCAACAGAGCGTACTGCGTTTGCTACATTCTCATCTGCCTAAGCAAAAAAGTCAGCTTGCAGCTCCACCAAGGTTCTCTATTGCCTACTTCACTGAGAGTCTGAGGAGTTTTCTGTAATAACCTTCAGTGGGTACCCTGTCAACATGGCCTTTTTTGGATGTAGCTCTGCTTGTTGCACTGAATATTGTAGCAAATTGTTGTCCAACCATTCTTCAGCTGCTATTGGCAGTGGGGTTTGGTTGGGAACCAGACAACTTAGCTTTATTTTTTGGCCGCAAAAATATAGAAGTCAGTCAAACCAACAGGGAAACAGTGTTACATATACATGTTTATGTGGTGCCACAGCTTTATTTATAATGCTTACTATGGTGGGTCTTCATTGAATCTTACATTCACATAGGTGTAATGTCTCAAATACAAGACTGTCTTAATATCACCTGAGCACTGACCAAGAAGTGATACAATAGCATTACATTGTTGAAGGTCAAGCTGTTTGCCCTATTGACAACACTACTTTGATTCATCACTGTAAGAGAAGAGAAAAAGCCCATGTGGCTATTGTAGCGAGCCTCTCATCCATAAAGCACACAAACAGCATAGGAGGTATTACAAGGATTACAGCCAGTATTTTGCAACACAAGTCATATCTGACCATTCATCAGCCAGTACTGTACCAATGTTATCTTGCCAACCCATTGTTACTACTATATTGGCACCTGGCATCTTTGTCACCTTGCACAAACTGAGTTGGGTGAGTTTGTAACACCTTTAGACTCACCCCAGACTTCTGAATTCAGCATGCAGGGTGATAGCTCTGACAAAGAAGGCTCACTGATGGATTGTGAGCCTATCTCCCCCAACAATAGTACCATGCATGAGCCCAGGTAAATCCCAATGTGCAATGAGATAACACCCTTAGAAACAATTGCCAAGGATATTTTCTGGAACCAAGTGAGCCCAGTAATCCATGTACTGGTGAGTGATGTAGTATTGTAGTTAGAGAAGCGGTCTGCTACTACTAATATCAGAAATGTGGGCTTTGAGGATTTATTACTATTTCTTGCCAAAATCATTCCATGGTGCAACTTACCATGTACATGGTACAAGCGGAGAACTGTCATGCAGCTGGCAACATATGACCTAGAGACTGTCCTGATTCCATCAATGTGTTAACAGCTGCGTAACATTTACATTCTAAAATGCCACCATTGCAATATGTCCAAACTACCAATAATCCATTACCCATGAGGGAAAACATTTTTCACACTCCAGATATATTCCAGTAATACCCTGTCTAAAGAAGCTAGTGCAATCTAACAAATATTGCAAAGCGATACAGTACCCCACCCTGTATTGATTGAGTGCAAACATATATAATGCTTCTGATGGCAAACATTAAATACAGCTAAGAAGCAAGGGTTACTTCAATGGAATGTATGACCATGTCTTTGCCTTAGCACTAGATGGAATCTCATTGAACAAGTACTCTGCCAGCATATCCTGCTGGCCACTGATTCTCTTCAACCTGAATCTGCCACTTATCTTATGGTATCAGTGCAGAAATCTGATAGTAGTTTCACTGGTATCAGGGTCTAAATCACCATCCAACCAGGATAGCAACCTGTATCCATTGCTGAATGAATTTGTATGCCTTCCAGCAGGATAATGGTAAATTGTTGTCAATTCAAAGGGCATATTAATATCTGCATTGGAGACACTCCAGCCACCAGCAAGATAGCCAGTTTTCTGGGCACAATGATTGCTATTGCTCTCATATATGTAAGATCCAGGGGATTTACTCCATAACTCACAAGCACTATTATTACCCAAACACCAATACTGAGACTATCATCCCACCACAGAGAGAATGTACAGAAGCCAGCATGCAATTGCAGCAAAGTTAGCCAGCTATAAGCCATTAGCCAGAATTTGGAATCAATTGTAAACCCAAGATACTCAAGGTAGAGGGTATCTGCTTGTGCAAAAGCTTTCTGCTAGAAACAGTTCATTTATTTTTCAACAGTATCCCTATACTAATGTCCAAGTTGCTCATGGAGCATCTCAAGCTAAATGAGGCCTTTGAGATACTGGAGAAATTTGAAAGAATTGGCAAGATACTACAAAGTATTCACTACGCTAAGTACTTCTCATGGGCCCCAATCAATATTCATACTCATATGCAACACTACAAATATAAAGACTGGATGGACTGGATAGACTGTTTATGTATTAAGTCAAGTGGCATTCTGAAGCCATTCCAACCAGGAGTATATTGGAAGCATTGGGTGTCATATGTGGACATTGTAAGAATATTTATCCAGAAGCAGATCACCTATGCCAACTTTATGCTTCTACAGCTTATATGCATGGAGTTTGTGATGGGACTTGAGCAGCTATACTACAAACATAAAACTGAATGTGTAGATCTCTGCTGCTACTGTATCTCTACTCCATATTGCTAGGTGTGTGAAGAATACTGGGCCTTGCTTCACCTTATGGGAATTTCCTATGGAACAGATGTGTGTGGGGATAGGAAGACATGTCAAGTTGCAAGTACTACCATAACCCAATCTCTTCAAGAATATTACCTTCAAGTCCATCATGAGTGCAATTTGTTAGCACATGAAGGACATCCAGGAAGAGTTGGAAAATACTAAGGACAGATATGCATATGGGGACACCTATACCTATGGCATTAAGAAGCTAAGCAGCCCTAATGCATGGATAATCAGTTAGATCATGCAAGGTTAGGTTGGGTACAACAGGCAACTCATTTTCATTAAAAAACTCTACCAAGGTATGCCAGACTTCACTTTGTCACAAGACAACTTCTATACCATTCAATACAGATTTCACACAAGCAAGAGCCAGAGCGCACCTATAAGGGGGACTAGAATTCAGCAGGAAGCAGGAATATATTGGCTAAATGCCAAAATGTTCTTTGCGGATGTTGAGGAAGTATTTGTGGCAGAAGTAGTGGCAACCAAGCAAATGTTAGCAAGAAGGATATATTATCAGCAATACAAGGTATATGGCAACTTTGCAGGTATCACACTAAAAAGCCTTAAAATTGAGGTGATAGAAATATGCCAATTGCGGCATGTGTGCTTGTTTGTAGTGGCAACTAAGCCAGAGGCCACTGCTTTTTTGATTTAAACTATATGTGAAATACCCAAGGGAGTAGGGGGTAAGCAAATAAAGAGGGGTGATTCTACAGTGGAATATGGATTGCCCAAGAGGAGGTAGAAAAAGGAACTACCATTTGGTAAATTAGTATGGTAGCATTACACACACTAGCTGTAGGCCACCATACTGCCATGATGATGCCATCAGAGACTCACTGTGAGACCTCCAGAATACCATCAAGCTTGTTGCCATATAAGGCAATTGGATGTAATGCCCTGTTAGATCAATTCAAAACAGCTGTAGAGCACATCAAGACTGCAAGAATGCCATGCAATCATTTTCACAGCACCAATCAAATCTCATCAAGTTTTATTAGTTGATTCAGCAGTCAAATTTTTAAAGCACAATTGTGATCCTGTCATAAGATTGTCAAGAGGGTCACTAATTCCAAGCTGCTGGTAATATGATCTCCAAGCAGGATCATGATGGCTGATCTGGATTGGATCCACCTGCAGGACCAAATTATTCCTCATAGGGTCCACAAAGGCCCCATTACTAGTATCAATGGAAATGTGCCACTTCTCTAGCCACAACATCACATCATCCACCAGTAGATGGATCACCAGGGCCACTTAACTCCATAGAGTATCCTTGGCATTTTTTCCACAGGTGCAGTCTCATTGCATAATGAGATTTTGCTGGGCTCATGCAGGGTACTGCTGTTAGGAAAGATAGGCTCATAATCCATCAGTGATCCTGCTTCTTCAGAGCTATCACTATGCATACCATATTCAGAAGGTTGGAGTGAGCCTAAAGGCGTAACAAACTTACCTGAATCAGTTTGCGCAAGGTGACAAGTACACACAGGGGCCGTTATTGAAGTATCAAGTGGCTGGCAAGATATTGTTAATGCAGTAGTGACTGGTGAATGGCCAAATGTGACTTGTGTGGCAAAATACTGACCATGCTCTTTATAATACTTCCTGGCTGTTTGTGTGCTTCATGGCTGAGAGGCTGGCTACAATAGCCACATGGTCTTTTTTCTCTTCTCTCACAGCATTGAATCAAAGAAGTCTTTTGCAGGGGGCAAATAGCTTGATATTCAACAACATAATGCTATTATCTCATTTTTTTCTCAATACTCATGTGAGTATACAACATTAGTGTATCTTAGACATTGCACCTACAAGAATGTAAGATTCAATGATGACCCACCATAGTAAGCATTATGAGTAAAGTTGTGACACAACATACACAGGTATTTATAACACCACTTCTGCTAAGGTTTGCCTCACTTCTATATATATGCTGCCAGAAAATAAAGCAAAGTTATCTGGCTCTTAAGAAAGCCCCACTGCTGACAGCTGCAGAAGAACAGTTGGCAACAGCTTGCTTTGACATTCAGCGCAACAAGTAGGGCTACAACTAAAAAAGGCCCTGTGGAGAGTGTGCCCCCAATGGTAATAATACAGACTGCTCAGGCTCTCAGTCAAGTAGGCAATTAGGAATTTCTGCAGAGCTACAAGCTGACTCTAATGCTGTGGCAGAGGAGAATGTAGAAAAAGCAGTACCTTCAGCTGAAGACCGGCAAGTAGCTATCATAAAATCTCCACCACCTATATTAACAAGTGTGTGGTCAGCTCATACCAAGGCACAAATGAGACAATTAGGTGCAGTGGCTGATAGGATAGATGTAATGGCCCAGAGAAATCAACAAATAGTCCAGAAGCAGGATGAGCAAATAAAAGGGGCAGAGCAATCAGTATCCCAGGTAAAGAAGGTGGGATCTTTGCTGCAAAGAAGGAACTCATGTAGCTCCATGTTGCAACCAGGAATTAAGCCATTTCCCAATGTAACAGCAAAGAAACACTGTATAGTATCTGAAGCACTACTACAGTGCCCAATGGTAAAGTCCACAGAAAAACCCATCACAGCATGGAAGTTAAAATATACAGTGTTCATAAAAAAGCCTAAAAACCAAAAGATATTTAATATCCGTAAAGCCATGGAGTGCAATGAAGAAGAGTAGGCCAATACTCAGGAGGCCTTGATAAGTCTAGCATGCCAACACCTTAAGGCTGGCATACCATGGGACCATCAGGAACTCATGTCCAAGCAGAATGCACTTGACCTGTTCCATGAGCATTATCCTGGATTCAAACAAGCAAACTGGCTCTGGGCTAGCCTTTGTTTGCTAAAGATGCCTCACAAGAATAGTGGAAACTATCAAAGGCAGAAGAAAAAGGATGGTGTGGCTAAGAACCAGCAGCTTCCTCAAAAGTCTGTCACAAGCAGTACCAAAAACTCTAAACAAGGGGTCAATGAGACATCCAGTAGCTTGAAGAGTGCCAATGAGGGAAAAGCAGGCAGACACAGATGCACCAGTGCAGCATTTATCAAAGAAAAAGTGTAGTTCACTCAAGAAGCACTTAGTCACAGTAGCAGTGAACAACCTGGCAGTGATAAAAACCAGCAGCTTTTAAAGAATACAGTGAAGGACCTGGCAGTGATAAAAAAAGTAGCAGGAGCCAGTCACACATTGGTAGAGAGCTTGAAGCAAGGGGGGAAGAAGTGCCTGGTTGCCTACAGAGTGCCAGTCAGAGACAAGCAGGCTAAAACAGATGCATCAGTGCCACATTTATCAAGGAGAACACATAGTTCAAAACAGGAAGCACTTAGACAAAGTAGCAGTGAAAGACCTGGCAGTGATAAAGGAAAAGGTAAAGGGCAAAGAGTCTACCCAAGCCAGAGACAAGGAAGTGTAGGAAAAAAGCTGCAGTGTTTGCCAATTAATGCAGTAAGCCCAGAACAGACTGAAGCATATCATAGCCAAGACAAATTACTAACAAGAAAGCAGCTGTTTTCACAAGAATTGGAAGCAAAGACAGTTGAGCTATACTCCAGTGAGGTAGTTGAATTTGCAGAGAAAGGCAGTTGGTCCACTGTAGCCTCCTCATTCTCCATTGTTGACAGAGTTGAGATCCCACTGACAGACAAAGTAAAAATACCAAGAATTCAAAAGGTTATCCTTATGAAGAATTATAGTAATGATCCATCAAAAGGCCGTCACCAAGTAAAAGTCCCATGACTAAGAGGTACTGATCCTGTCAAGATGCTGTGCAGAGACTGTTAAAAAATAATTGCAACCCAGATTTCACAAAAAATGTAGTCAAAATTTTTCATCACAACACTATATAAGTGGCTTTTGATTGGTTCCCTGCCAGTTTGCTCACTTTCTGAGCCCAGACACTCTATCACTGCCTATGTTTGTGGGCATTGATTGGCTATTGCCTCTTTTTCACACTCCTTACTTACTGACTCAATAGTTTCTCTAACTTTTCATGTGTACAAATTGAACTATTTCTGTTGAAACTTCAGTTGTACCTCAATTGCCAATTGTATTGACTTATACAAACCCCTATACCCTACACTAACATTAAACCCAACCCCATACTCAACAAGCAACTCCACTAAAATTCTTTACTCAATAAGTATTTTTGTTCTAACGCTCCAGTTCCACCACTTTGGCAGGAACCCAATGGCTTTATGCCACTGTTCATTCACTGGTTCCTACATGTCCTGGCCTTCAGCTGGGACTGCAAGGTCTTGCACCTAATCTGTCAGTCTTTGTAATAAATCCTTGCAATATTCAAGTGCATATTCTTGAGCCTTGCTCTTGAAGATTTGTTGTAACCTCTTGGTGCACCTATTAACGTTCCAATATTCCATTGAAGGCAGCATGATAGTCTTTTGAGTTTTTGATGTTGTAGCCATGTCTCTCAGTGGGATTGTCACTCTGTCAACAACGGAGGATGTGGAGGCTGTGGTAGACAAGTTGCCTTTTTCTGCAAACTCACTTATCTTGCTGGAGTGTAGCTCAACTGGCTGCACTTCCAGCTCTTGTCAAAGCAGCTGTTTCTTGCTGGTGCTTCCTCTTGGCTATGATATGCTTCTGTCTGTTTCTGGCTTGCAGCATTAATTGGCAAGAACTGCAATTTTTTTTGCATGCCTCCCTGTCCAGGGCTTGGGTAGACATTTTTCCCTTTATGTTTTGCTTTATCACTGCCAGGTCCTTCACCGCTACTTTGTCCAAGTGCTTCTTTTAATGAACTATGTTTTCTCCTTGATAAATTCTGCTCAGACGCATGTGTTTTGGCCTGCTTGTCCATTGCTGGCACTCTTGTGGTAACCTAATGTTTCTTTTCTACTTGTTTCAAGTTCTCAACAGTAGTTGTTATTACCTTCAGTGGGCATGCTGTTAACATGGCTTTTTTAGATGTAGCCTTGCTTGATGCACTGAATGTCAAAGCAAGCTTCAACTGTTCTTCTGCTGCCATCAGCAGTGGGTTTGGTTGGGAACCAGATAGCTTTGCTTTATTTTTTGGCAGCCTATATATGGAAGTGAGTCAAGCCAAAGGGGAAATAGTGTTACATATAAGTGCATATGTGGTGCCACAACTTTATTTATATTGCTAACTATGGCAGGTTGTCATTGAATCTTACATTTGTGTAGGTGTAATGTCTCAAATACAAGCCAGCCACCACAAGAGAGGAGAAAAATGACCATGTGGCTATTGTGGTAAGCCTCTTGGCCATGAAGCACTCAGAAATCATAGGAAGTTTACAAGGATCATGGCTAGTGTTTTGCCACATATGTCATATTTGACCATTGATCAGTCATTTGTGTAACAACATTATTTTGCCTGCTAGTTGATACTCCTTTATTGGTACATGGCCATTTTTGTCACCTTGTGCAAACTGAGTCAAGTGAGTTTGTGACACCTTTAGGCTCACCTCAGCCTTGTGGGTACAGCACACAGAGTGATAGCTCTGACAAAGAGGGCTCACTGATGTTTTTTGTGCCTATCTAGTATAACAATAGTACTATGTATGGGCCTGGTTAAACCCCTATATGTAATGAGATATCACCCATTGAAACAAATGCCAAGAATACTTTATGGAGCCAAGTGAGTCCAGTAATTCATCTACTGGTGAATAATATAATGTTGTGGATAGAGAAGTGGCACATTTCCACTAATATCAGTAAGGGGGGCTTTGAGGATTTAATACTACTCTTGCCAAAATCATACCAGGATGCAACTTACCATGTACATGGTACAAGTGGACAACCATCATGTGGCTCACAACATATGATTCAGAGAGTGTCCTGATTCCAGCATGTGTTAGCAGTTGCAAGGCACTCACATCCAAAAATGCTACCATTGCAATGTGTCTAAATTGTCAGGAATCCACCACTATTGAGGGAGAATATTGCTCACTTCCGGATATATTCCAGTACTACCCTGTCTAAGGAAGCTGATGCAGTCCAACAAATATTGCAAAGCTATGCAGTACTGCACTCAGCATCAATCAAGCACAAATATATCCAATGTGTTTGATGCCAAACATTACAAACAGCTCAGAAGAAAGGGCTTCCTTGAAGGTAAGTGTGACCATGCCTTTGCCTTGGCACTTGATGGATTCTCATTAAACAAGTACTATACTAGCAAATCCAGCTGGCCGCTGATTCTATCTATTTAAATATGCTGCCCATTTTACAGTATCCAAGTAATAATCTGATGGTAGTCTCACTGGTATATGGGCCTAAATCACCATCTAACATGGATAGCTACCTATATCCATTTCTGGATGAGCTTTGTATGCTTTTCTGTGGGATTACAGTAAATGGCTGTCCTGTAACAGCGCATATAATTATACCCCCACCATCAGCCAGAGACAGGTTTATACAGGCACAATGGATGGTATTGCTGTTAAATGTGTGAGATCCAGGGGATTTACTCCATAACTCACACACACTATTATTACTCAACCACCAGCACTAAGAACATCATCATTTCACAGAGAGAAGGTACAGAAGTCAGCATGCAATTGCAGCAAAGTTGACAAGCTATAAGCTATTGGCCAAAATATGGAATCAATTGGAAACCAGAGATACTTAAGATAAAGGGTATCTGTTAGAGCAAAAGCTTTCCACTTGGAGTAATGCATTTGCTTCCAACAATATCCCTATACTATTGTCCAAGTTGTATATGGGGCAAATCAGGCTAAATGAGCCCTTTGAGATACCAGAGTAACTTTAAAGAATTTGCAAGAGATTACAGAGTATCTGCTACCCTAGGTACTCCTCATGGCCTCCAATTAGTACTAATTCGAATCAGCAACAATACAAATGCAACACTGGATGAAGTGGATATGAATTTGTTCAAGTGGTGTTCTGAAGCCACTCCTACAAAGAATAAATTGGAAGCATTGGGAGTCATATGTGGACATTATAAGAATATTTATCCAGAAGCGGATCGCCAATGTCAACCTTATGCTACTACAGCTGTTGTGCAAGGAGTTTGTGACAGGAATTGAGCGGCTATACTACAAACATAAAGCTGAATGTGTAGATTTCTGCTGCTACTGTATCCATTCTGTACTCCTTCTTGCATGGTGTGTGGAGAATATTTGGCCTTGGTGTGCCTTTGGGGAGTTTCCTATGGAGCATATGTATGGGGGGATAGGAGGACAAGTCAAGTTGCAGGTGCTACCACATCCCAATCTCTTCACAAATATTGCCTTCAAGTCCATCATGGGTGCAATTAGTTGGCACATGGAGGACAGCCAGGAAGAGATGGAAAATACTGAGTACAAATGTGCACATGGAGACACCTATTCCTATGTCATTAAAAAGTTAAGCAGCCCCAATGCATGGGTATTTGGTTACGTAATGCAAAGTTGGGCTGGGTGCATCAAGCAACTAATTTTTATTAGGAAAACTCTGCCAAGGTATGCCATATTTCCTTGGTCACAAGCCAACTTCTACACCATTCAATACAGAATTCATACAAACAAAAGACAGAGTGCACCTACCAGGGGGACTTGAATCCAGCCAGGAGAAGGAATATATTGGCTGAATACCAACAAGCTCCTTGTGGATATACAGGAGGTATTCATGGCAGAAGTGGCAGCAACCAAGCATATGTTTGCAAGATATATATTTTTCCACCAATACATGATGTAAAGCAACTTTGCAAGTGCCGTACTACAAAGCTGTAAGCTGGGATGATACAAGTATGTCAATTGTGACAGGTGTGTGCATTTGTAGAGGTTGGCAATGTTATGATCTGCCGCTTGAATGTTTAAGTTAGATCAGTTTTTAGTCAAATCAGTTAGTATATGTTTAGGTTATCAGTACATCAGTATTATCTATGAAATCAGTAGCATTAGTCAGCAAATGAATCAGCAGATCCTTATCAGACAGAAATAGATATATTAAGTAGGATCTTATTGGGTGATGATGATGCAATCAAATGAGTCATCAGCCACAACCTACATTAGGAAATACAATTAGTCAGCAATTGATCTGGCAAAATGTATATAAGGAGCTGCTGGAACCTCAATAAAAATCAGTTCAAGTTTTAGTGAATACAATACTAGCTAAACTCCCTATTCCTCTACAACTCTTATACCAAGACTTGTAACATTGGTAGCAGCGATAACCAGAAACCTCCCTCCTGAAGAAAGAAGAAACCACCCTCAAGATGTCGGACAATCAAGAATGGAAGAATGCCATGCAGCAAATCCTGGCCCAACAGCAACAGCTACTCCAGATCCTCAGCCAACAGCAACAAGGAATGACTACCATGGCTCAGAGCCAGCAAAGCCCTGTCAAGAGCAACTTTAGTGTGAAGGTCAACCGGTACCATGGCAGAGTCAATGAAAACCTGGGAACTTGGCTCTTTCAGATTGAAGAAGCTTTTAAAGCTAAAGGAATTGCTCCAGAGAGCAAGTTGCATTATGCAGCTTCTTACCTGGCAGATGCAGCTTTACAGTGGTACCACAACAAGATCAGGTCAGCTACTATGATGGGATGCTCTACAATCTCTACCTGGGATGAGTTTGTGTCGGAAATTCAGGATGCTTTTGAACCTCCACACCAGCAGACACTACTAAGAAGGAAGTTAAAGACACTCAGACAGAAAGGAATGGTGCAAGAATACATCTATGAGTACAGATGTCTACTTGGACAAATTGAAAGAATGGACCCCTTGGATCAAGTTGAATACTTTATTGATGGGTTGAAAGAAAGAACTCGCAAGGAAGTCAATTACCGAAGACCTCAGACTATTGAAGAAGCCATCAAGATTGCCATTGACTATGACTCAGCTATGTTTGGAGTTGGGAAGCCTACAGTGACTAGTCAGAAAGGCTATAATCATTATGAAAGAAGACAATCAGAAGCAGTACCAATGGAAATAGACGCTATGCAGAAGAATCCCTCCTCAGAAGAATGCAAGAAGAGAGGACTTTGCTTCAATTGCCACCAGCAGGGACATATTGCAAAGTACTGCCCTCAGAGAAGAAATGGACACCAGCCAACAAGAACCTTCAACCATATTGAGTCCCATGAACACAATAATGAGGAAGATGAGCTTGAAGAAGACTCGGAACTCACCTTCCATATGACAGAAGAGTACTTGTCCCAAATGACTTCAAACTCAGGGAAGTTATTGTACCTGAATGGAGCAATCAATGGAGTACCTGCCAAGATCATGATTGACTCAGGAGCATCGCATGAGTACATGTCAGAGCAATTTGCTTTGAAAGCTGGAATCAACTCGGAACCTACCAAATCAACTTCAGTCTCCACAGCTGATGGGAACTCCCACATAATCAACCGTATTACCCAGCCAGTAAGAATGAAGATCAATGACTATGAAGAAGACCTACAGGCTTATATATTTGGGAACTGCAAGTTTGACCTTGTACTTGGGAAAACCTGGCTATTTTGTCGTAATCCATCAATCAACTGGAGAACCCATGCTACTCAGATCCAAAAAGACAACAAGACCTATGAGCTATTACCTGCCAGGCTGGATTTCAACTTGGTCAATTCCAGTGTGTGTGAGACAAGTGAACTTAGCAAGACCCAGTTCTGTAGAGCACTTAAAAAAGGTACCCAGATGTTCCTCATGGCGGTATTACAGGAGGATTCCTCTATCCCAGCACCCCAGCAGGTCCAGACTCTCTTGAAGAAATATTCAGACGTGTTTCCAGATGAGCTTGTAAGCCTACCACCAGTCAGAGACGTGGATCATGCCATTGACACAGGAGATAGCCCTCCAGTAAGCAAGACACCTTACAGAATGAGTCCATTGGAATTGGAGGAAATGAAGAGACAAATTGATCAGCTATTGGAGCAAGGATACATCAGGCCCAGCAAGTCACCCTGGGGAGCACCAGTGCTTTTTGTGAAAAAGAAGGATGGAACACTTAGGATGTGCATTGACTACAGAGCCCTGAACTCAGTTACCGTCAAGAATAAGTACCCCATACCTCGGATTGATGAGCTTTTGGACCAACTTAATGGAGCCACTATTTTCAGCAAGATCGACCTCATGTCAGGATACAACCAGATTAGGGTGAAACCAGAAGATATCCCTAAGACAGCATTCAGGACCAGATATGGACATTACGAGTACTTAGTCATGAGTTTTGGCCTCACTAATGCCCCTGCAACATTCATGACGCTGATGCAGACTGTCTTTCAGGAGTACTTAGACAAGTTTGTGATAATCTACCTGGATGACATATTGATATACAGCAAGACAGAAAAGGATCACATGGTGCACATTGAAAAGGTCTTGAAGAAACTAAGAGAGAACAAGCTATACGGCAAGCTAGCCAAGTGTGAATTCTTCAAGGAACACGTAGAATATCTGGGACACATAGTGACTAGCACAGGAGTAACCTTAGACCCCAAGAAGGTGGAAGTAATCAAGAATTTGAAGCAGCCCCATAGCATATCAGAACTCAGATCCTTCCTTGGAATGGTTTCCTATTATCGGAGATTTGTCAAGTCATTTGCAAGTATTGCAGCCCCTTTAACTGATATCCTCAAGAAAGACAATACCTACAAGTGGGACATAGCTTGTGAGACTGCCTTCCAGACACTAAAGAATGAACTTGCTAAGCTGCCAAGCTTAAGAATACCAGACTTCAGAAAAGAGTTCACTCTGTGCACAGATGCTTCAGATTATGCAATTGGTGGAGTGCTGAGCCAAGAACACGAGGGAAAGGACTACCCTGTTGCCTTTGAATCCAAGAAACTGAACTCAGCAGAACAAAACTATCCAGTTCATGAGAAGGAGATGCTTGCTATAATACACTGTTTGAAGACATGGAGATGCTATATTGAAGGAGTCAAATGCACTGTGAAGACTGATCATGCCTCCCTCAAGTATATATTTACTCAGAAGGTACTCTCTAGAAGAATGACAAGATGGAGTGAATACATTCAGCAATTTGACCTGGAGATTGTCTACTGTCCTGGAAAAAACAACACGGTTGCTGATGCCTTATCAAGATTAGATCAAGTTGCACAACTCAACTTGGTGCATGAATCAGATTGGCCTAGCCTATTACCAAAGTACTTGGAGGACCAAGCCATTCCTAATGAGGTGGATGAAGATATCAAGAAGATAATCCGTGATGAGGCCAGCAAATTTGTTGTACAGAATGAAACACTCTACCAAATTGTTGATGGAAGCCCTATTGCCTATTGTCCTTATGTTGCTCGCCTGGATTTAATACATAAGCTACACAATGGATATGGACATCTTGGGATTGAAGGAACCTATAGCCTTGTAAAAGCCAGAGCATGGTGGCCCAGAATGAAACAAGACATTGAGAAGCTAGTAAAAACATGCCCAAACTGCCAAATCAATCAAGGCCAGCCACAAAGAATTGCCGAACTCTTCCCTTTGGAGCCTGTCAGACCATTTGAGAGATGGGGAATTGACTTTATTGGAAGACTGCCAACTACCAGGAAATGTAACCGTTGGATCCTAGTAGCTATTGACCATGCCACTAAATGGCCAGTTGCTAAAGCCGTACCAATAGCCAGTGAACAAGAAGTTGCAAGTTTCATTTACCATGAGATCCTGATGAAGTTTGGATGCCCTGTGGAGATCTTATCCGATAGAGGTGCAAACTTTATGGCAAAGACATTAGAGGCTTACCTGGGAATGCAGCAGATCAGACACTTGAAAACCTTGGCATATCACCCCAGAACTAATGGAGTCACTGAGCGGTTTAATGGATTATTTGGAAAAATGCTGACCAAGTATGCAAATGGAGTTGTCAGTAGATGGGATGAGTATATAGATCAAGCACTCTTTGCATGCAGAGTCAGAGTACACAACACCACCCAGCAATCACCATTTTACTTAGTTTATGGATGTGAACCAAGGATTCCAGGAGATCTCACACAACCAAAGCTTACAGACACCTTAGAAGATGAACTCAGTCAGCCAAGTAGACACCAGCAACTGGAACAAAGACGTCAAGAGGCACAGACCAAAGTATCTCAAAGTGCAGAAAAGATGAAGCAGAGATTTGATAAGACTATAGCACCAGAAGCATTGACAGTTGGGAACTTTGTATTGCTAAGAAACAACACTCGGAAGAAGTTTGAGCCACAATGGACAGGACCATTCAAGATCATCAGAGAATGTCCATTTGCAACTTACCAACTGGTGGACAAACAAGGCAATATCCGGGAAGACTTAGTGCATAGGGACAGACTCAAGCTTGCAAGACTTGCTGATAATACTGAACCATCAAGATATTGGTATCACAAGAAAAGAGATTCAGGAGAACCCTCTCAACTTTAGTAGGGGAGAATGTTATGATCTGCCGCTTGAATGTTTAAGTTAGATCAGTTTTTAGTCAAATCAGTTAGTATATGTTTAGGTTATCAGTACATCAGTATTATCTATGAAATCAGTAGCATTAGTCAGCAAATGAATCAGCAGATCCTTATCAGACAGAAATAGATATATTAAGTAGGATCTTATTGGGTGATGATGATGCAATCAAATGAGTCATCAGCCACAACCTACATTAGGAAATACAATTAGTCAGCAATTGATCTGGCAAAATGTATATAAGGAGCTGCTGGAACCTCAATAAAAATCAGTTCAAGTTTTAGTGAATACAATACTAGCTAAACTCCCTATTCCTCTACAACTCTTATACCAAGACTTGTAACAGCAAGCAGGATGCTATATTTTCTTTTGCTTTCAACTGTATGTGGAATAAGTAAGTGTGGTGGGAAAGCAATTTGTTGAGCATCCCATCATGGTGGCTGACCTGATTGTGTTGTGGTACTACTGTAAAGCTGCATCTTCTAGGTAAGAGGCTGCATAATGTAACTTGCTTTCTGGAGCAATTCCCTTAGCCTTGAGAGCATCTTCAATCTAGAAGAGCCAAGTTCCCACGATTTCATTGACTCTACCAGGGTACTGGTTGACCTTCACAATATAGTTGCTCTTGACAGGGTTTTGCTGGCTTTGGGCCATGGTAGTCATTCCTTATTGCTGCTGGCTAAGGATCTGGAGGAACTGCTACTGCTGGACCAGTATTTGTTGCATAGCATTCTTCCATTCTTGATTTTGGACATCTTGAGGGAGGCTTCATCCTTCTTCAGCAGGGAGGTTCTTTATTATTGCTGCTACAAATGTTACAAGTCTTAGTATAAGAGTTGTAGAGGAATAGGGAGTTTAGCTAGTATTGTATTCACTAAAACTTGAACTGATTTTTATTGAGGTTCCAGCAGCTCCTTATATACATTTGGCCAGATCAATTGCTGACTAATTGTATTTCCTAATGTATGCAGTGGCTGATGACTCATTTGATTGCATCATCATCACCCAATAAGATCCTACTTAATATATCTATTTCTGTCTGATAAGGATCTGCTGATTCATTTGCTGACTAATGCTACTGATTTGATGGATAATACTGATATACTGATAGACTATACATATAACTTATTAATTTGACTATAAACACTTAATGCTAGCGTGGGGTATGGGGATGTGTATAGGTCAATACAAATGGCAATTGAAGTACTACTGAAGCTTAACATTAATATCTGAATTTGTTGGCATGAAAAGTAAGAGAAAAAGTTGAGTCAGGAAGTAAGGAGTGTGAAATAGAGGCAATAGCTAATAAGTGCACACAAATATAGGAGTTATTAGAGTCCCTGGGATCAGATAGTGAGAATTTGGCAGAGAACTAATCAATAGCCACTTATATGTTGTTGTGATGAAATGTTTTGACAAATTTTTGTATAAAATCTGGGGTACAATTACTTTTACAATCTTTGCGCAGTGTCCTGATGGGATCAATACCTCCTAGTCACTGGACTTAGAATTTGTGGCTTCCTTTTGATGGAATCATCACAGATATTTTTCATAGAGCTTGCTGCATGTGCCAAACCTCAGTATCTGATTCAGGCAATGCAAAGACCATATGCTACTTTGTAGCAACAAGCCATGTAGGGGGAGTATCAATCACTGATCCAGACAAACACAAGGGAGTGGCAAACTAACAAAAGGCAAGAAAGCCAGTAGCATGTAAATGGGTTTTGGGTGAGAACAGCTCAAATACAGGTCAACACTTTCCCTATCACTGAATAGCTGGTAGCCTGTAGCCTACTTGTTGGTATCTATATGTCCAGATATTGCAATGGCAGCTAAATGCAATATAAGTATTAAACAATATTAGCTGTAGACTGCAAAACTGCCTGTATCATGCCAACTAATGTCTACATCAAAGCTGTCAAGATACCATCAACTTTTCTAACTGAGAGTAATTGGATGCACTGGCCAATGGAGCCCAGTCACACAAGTGCAGGCTGCTATTGTACCACAGGAATCAGAATTGAAAGAAAAACTTACAAGGAAGTGAATTATTGTAGACCTCAGACTATTGAAAAAAGTCATTCCAATTAACAATGACTACAACTCAGCTCTATTTGGAGTTATAAAGTCTTCAGTGACTGATCAGAAAAGTTACAATCACTATGTAAGAAGACAATTGGAAGCAGTGTCTATAGTACAGATGCTATGAAGAGGAATTCCAGCTCAGAAGAATGTAAGAAGAAAGACTTTGCTTCACTTGCCACCAGCATGGGCACATCTCACAATACTGCCCTCTAAGAAGAAATGGACACCAGTCAACAAGAAGCTTCAGCCATATTGTAGCCAAGAATTGTTGAAATATTGGACTATTTGGTATCATTCAGCTGCTAAAAATTTACTTAACAATTCTAGACTAGTCTTAGTCACTGTAGGACTCATTTAATGCCTTAACTTTACCACTTTCTCCAGATATATGATCTTATGATTATTCCCCTATAGTCAGGATCAAATTAGCACTATTACCAAGCATTATGTACTAACCCTGAAACTCTTACAGAATGCTCCTGAATATTGAGAAACCCTCCCTACTTAGTGTTTCAGCCGTATTACTTCTACAGAGGTATAAATACTGAGCTTCTTTATGAATAAACAACAGTTCAACTGTTATCACTATTTCTTGATAAGTTCCTTATATCCAAATCACTTCTTAAATTGCAACATGTTATGAGCCCCAATCTCCTTAATCTATTCTAAAGATGACTTCTACCAGCATAGAGAGCAATACCAACATCTTCCCTGTAAAGGAGAGGTTTGATGGGAAGAACTACAGACTTTGGAGAATCAAGATGCAGATCCACCTTGAGGAAAGAAAACTTTGGAAGATAGTAACAGGAAAGGAAGTTGAGCCCAAAGGAACAGCAGAAGATGTGGAGAAGTTTCAAGAGAAGGAGAGAAAGGCCTTCAATGCCATATGAATCAATGTGCAAGACTCCTTCATTGGACAAATCCATGCCTCAAATACTGCCAAAGCAGCATGGGAATCCTTAAAGAAGATCTTTAGAGCAACGTCAGTATCAAGCAAGCTTTATTTGAAACAAAAGTTCTTCAACATGAGGAAGAAGCCAGATGATGACATGCTACAACTCATTACCAGAATGGAGACACTTGCAGAAGAACTTCACAGTACTAATGCTGGTGTAGATGATGAAGAAAAGATACTCTGTCTGCTTTGCAGCCTACCAGACAAGTATGAGCCACTTATACTTTCTTTTGAAAGCAGAGAAGACAACTTGACTTTAGACTATGCCGAAGGAAGACTTCTCCATGAAGAGCTCAGACATAATGATCAAGCAGAGAAAATGGAAGATATTGCTTTATTCAGTTCAGAAAGGCACACAGATAGGAAGGGAAAGCAACAAAACCAAAGAAAACCTGGCTGCTGTAACCACTGCAGAAAGTCAGGACACTGGGCAAGAGAATGCAAGAAGAAACAAGCAGACAAAAAACAGAAACTAGAGCAGGTAAACCATATAACTACTGACTAACTGTTAGTTGTAACCGTACAAGAGAGTGCATGTAACCAAAATAATGAATGGTATATTGACTCTGGAGCATCACAGCATATTTGTGATATAAAGGGTTGGTTTTGCAACTTAAAGACTATTCCCGTAAGAAAGGTTTATCTGGGAGATAACTCTGCATTGGAAGCTACCGCCAGTGGGTCTATACAACTAAATATGAGTGACAACTCAGGGGCAACAACAGTAAAACTGACTGACATACTCTATGTACCTGGAATAGCTAAGAACCTACTCTCAGTCAGTAAAGCAACTACTCAGGGACTGAAATTTGTTTTTACTGAGCTGAGCTGCTCAATATTGAGTGAAAATGGACAAGAATTAGCTTTGGAAATTAGAGATCACAATATATACAAGTTACAATGCAAGATCATTGTACCTGAGCATGTAGACATTGCTGAAACTGATGAAACAAACTGGGAGACATGGCATAGGAGGCTAGGACAAATAGGGGAACAGAGAATGAGCTAATTGGTAAAAAAGCAACTAGTTTTGGGCCTAAATTAAACAATCCCGATCAAATTGAATGTCTGTAAGGGATGTTCATATGGCAAGCAAGCTAGGCAATGCTTCAAGAGCTCAGGAGGCACCAATACTACCAAAATACTGGCTATTGTACACTCAGACATATGTGGCCCCATGAGAACACTGTCCTTTGGAGCCCAGAGTTACTTTATGACGTTTATTGATGACAAGACAGGATATACATGGGTGTACTTCCGCAAAACAAAGGATGAAGCTTTAGTGATGTTTAAGCACTTCAAGAATATGACAGAAACACAAACTGGGTGTAAATTGAAGGTGCTACAAAGTGACAATGGAGGGGAATACTGCTCAAAAGAGTTTGCAAAATACTGCTCATCCACTGGTATACTTCAACAGACCACTGTTCCTCATACTCCACAGCAAAATGGAGTAGCAGAACATGCAAATAGAACAATAGTAGAGATGGAAAGATCCATGCTATATGATAAGGGAATGGACTACAAGTTTTGGGCTGAATCTGTTGCTACCACTGTATACATCAAGAACAGATGCCCAACAACAGCACTACGTGATTCTACACCCTTGAAGCATATACAGGCAAAAAACCAGATCTCCAGCACCTCAGGATCTTTGGCAGTGATGTTTTTTATCACATCCCTGAAAAAATAACGCTCAAAGTTGGAATCAAAGAGTAGGAAAGGGATCTTTTTTGGGTATTGTAAAGATACTAAAGGATATAGAGTGTATGATGGCAAAATTCAGAAGCTGATCAAGAGCTGGGACATTGTATTTGAGGAGAATTCAGATCAGAAAGCCACAGAAATCATTTGCCAGCTGCCTGATGATGCAATCAACACTAATGAAGAGGATATGTACCAAATTCAGCCAGAGATGAAAGATACTTCTACCAGTTCCAGATCAGAACAGATTATCCCAGTTAGGAGATCCACCAGAATAAGAAATGCCCCTGTATCCTGGTGGCAGACATCCAATGATCATGAAGAAGCATATCTTGCCTTATGTGCCAAACCTCAGAATCTGGAACAGGCAATGCAAGGACCAGATGCTACTAAGTGGCATCAAGCCATGCAGGAGCAGTACCAATCACTGATCAAGGCAAAAATGTAGGAACTGGTAGATTTATCAAATGGGAGAAAGCCAATAGGATGTAGATGGGTCTACAAGATCAAGATAACCTCAAATGGTGCCGTTGATAAGTACAAGGCTAGATTGGTGGCTAAAGGCTATTCCCAGATCCAGGGTCTAGACTTTAAGGAAACATTTGCTCCGGTTGCCAAGTTTAACTTTATTGGGACAGTTCTAGCCCTGGCAGCTGTACACAGTCTAGATCCACACCAAATGGACATCAAAACTGCCTTTCTAAATGGGGATTTGCAAGAAACTATATATATGGAGCAACCAGTAGGTTTTACCAGTCCAAAAGGCCCCCATAAGGTGTGCAAGCCTATAAAATTGTTGCATGGGCTTAAGCAGGCACCTAGAGCAAGGTGTAACAAGATTGACACATATCTAGAGGAAATTGGGTTCTCTTGTAGCACTGCAGATCACAGCATATATGTGAAACAGCTCAAAAAGTGTGTGATCATCCTAGTTCTTTATGTGGACAACCTAATTATAGCTACAAGTGACCAAGAGGCACTTAAACAGATGAAATCAGATCTCCTCAGCAAGTTTGAGATGGAAGATCTTGGAAAATTGAGCTATTTTCTTGGAATTGAGGTCAAACTTGACATACCTACACAGAAAATTGTGGTGAGTCAGCCTAAGTGCATCAGGGACATTCTTTGACGCTTCAAAATGGAAAATTACAAACTTGCAGCAGCCCCTATGGACAATAACCTGAAATTAAGCAAATCTCAGCCAGTTATAGATGAAAACAGCTCAAATATGGCCCAAAACATTCCCTATCAATCAATGGTTGGCAGCCTGATGTACTTGAGAGTGTCTACACGTCCAGATATTGCAGTGACAGCTGGAATAGTCTGTCGGTTCATGCAGAATTATGGATCAGATCAAATTGCAGCAGTTAAGCAGATTTTCAGATACCTACAAGGTATCATAACTATGTTACTGGAATACTCTGGAGCAGCTAATAGGCAAATATTTGATGGTTATAGTGATTCAGATTGGGGTAGGGATCTGATTGACAGACGCTCTACTAGAGAGTATGTATTTCTTTATGCTTGTGAGGCTATTACTTGGAACTGCAAGAAACAACCAACTGTGGCCCTATCTATAACTGAAGCCAAATATATGGCTGCATGTCAAGCAACTAAGGAGGCTATATGGCTACAAAAATTATTCAAAGACTTGGGTTTTAATTCAGATGAACCAACATGTATTTACAAGGATAATCAAAGTTGTATGTCATTAGCTAGAAATCCTACTAATCATGTCAGAACTAAGCAAATTGATATACAGCTTCACTTTGTGAGGGAAGCTGTAGAAAATAACTTAGTGGAGTTAGTTTACTGCCCAATTGACAAAATGGTGGCAGACATATTGACAAAACCCCTAGCTAGGCCACTGTTTGAGATCCTTAGAGAGAAATTGGGATCAAGAAATTATTTACTTGAGGGGGAGTGTTGAAATATTGGACTATTTTGTATCATTCAGCAGCTAAAAATATACTTAGCAATTCTAGACTAGTCTTAGTCACTGTAGGACTCATTTACTGCCTTAACTTTGCCACTTTCTCCAGATATATGATCTTATAATTATTCCCCTATAGCCAGGATCAAATTAGCACTATTACCAAACATTATGTACTAACCGTGAAACTCTTACAGAATGCTCCTGAATATTGAGAAGCCCTCCCTACTTAGTGTTACAGCTCTATTACTTCTACAAAGGTATATATACTGAGCTTCTTTAGGAATAAACAAAAGTTCAACTATTATCACTATTTCTTGATAAGTTCCTTATATACAAATCACTTCTTAAATTGCAACAAGAATAAGTTGAGGTAGTGGATGTATATAAAGAGTACTCAGATCTCACCTTCCATATTACTAAATAACACTTATCCCAAATGACCTCACACACAGGGAAACTCATATACTTAGATGGGGTGATCAATGGAGTACCTGCCAAGATCATAATTAACTCAGGAGCATCAAATAAGTGCTTGTCAGAGCAATATGCCTTGAAAGCTGAAATCAACTTAAAACCTACCAAATCAACGTTAGTTTCTACAGCTGATGGGAACCCTTGTTGTAATATAAGAAGTATCTTGGATATAAGTAACTTACCAAGAAATAATACTAATAGTTGAATTGTTGCTATTCATGAAGAAGCTGAGTATTTATACCTTTGTAGAAGTAATACAGCTGAAACACTAAGTAAGGAGAGTTTCTCAACATTCAGTATCATTCTGCAATAGTTTCAGGGTTAGTACATAAAGTCTAATAAAGGTGCTAATTTGATCCTGACTATGGTGAATAGTCACAGGATCATAGATATGAAAGAAAGTGGCAAAGTTAAGGCTGAAAACTAGTCCTACAGTGACAAGGACTAGTCCAGAATTGCTAAGCAGAAGTTTGCTGCTGAAGGATACCAAATAGTTCAGTATTTCAACAACTTGCACAAAATTAACAATTTTACTCAGCCAGTAAGAATGCAGATTAATAACTATGAAGACAATTTACTGGCCTACATATTTGGAAATGGCAAATTTGACCTGGTACTTGGAAAAACATGGCTATTCAGCCATAAACCATCAATCAATTGGAGAACCCATACCACTCAGATTCAAAAAGATAACCAGATCTATGAACTATTATTGACCAGACTGAACTTCAACTTGGGCAGTTATGGTATGTTAAACACAAATGAACTCAGTTAGACAAAGTATTGCAGAGCACTTAGGAAAGGTACACAGATGTCTCTCATGGCATTATTACTGGATGAACTGTCTTCTCCAGTTCACTAAAAGGTCCAGACTCTTCTGAAGGAGTATATAGACATGTTTCCAGAAGAGCTTGTAAGCCAACCATCAGTCAGAGATATAGATCATGTCATTGACTCAGGATAATGCCCCCCCGTGAGCACACCACTCAAGAAGATGAGTCTGTTGGAATTGGAAGAGATGAAGAAACCAACTAATAAACTATTGAAGCCAGGATACTTTAGGCCTGGCAAGTCACCTTGGGGAGTACCAGCACTTTTTGCATAAAAGAAGGATGGATAACTTAGGAGGTGCACTAACTACAGAGCCCTTAACTCAGTCACTGCAAAGTATAGGTACCCCATACCTTGAAATGATGAGCTTTTGGACCAGCACAAAGGAGCTACCATATTCAGCAGGATTGACCTCATGTCAGGATACTACCATATTTGGGTGAAACCAGAAGATATCCCCAAGATAGTATTCAGGACCAGATATAGCCATTACAAGTACCTAGTATGTGATTTGGCCTCACCTATGCCTCTGCAACATTCTTGACTTTGATACAAACCATCTTACAGGAGTACTTGTACAGGTTTGTGGTAATCTACCTAGATGACATATGAATATACAACAAGAAAAAGGAGGGCCACTCCAACCACATTCAAAAGGTGTGGAGGAGGCTAAGAGAAACAAAGCCCTACAGCAAGCTAGCAGAGTATGAGTTCTTCCAGGAGCACATTGAGTATCTGGGGCACATAAAGACTAGTGCAGGAGCTACCTACACCTCACTAAAGTGGAAGTTATCAAGAATCTGAAGTACCCCAATAACATATCAGAACCATGATAATTTCTTGGAACCACTTCTTATTATTAAAGATTTTTCAAGGTCTTTGCAATTATTGCAGTCCCTTTGACTGATATCTTCAAGAAAGGCTACACCTTAAAGTGGGCCATAGCCTGTGAGTTTGCATTTCAGATGCTCAAGAATTAGCTTGTCAAGCTGCCAAGCTTAAAAATACCCGACTTCAGAAAAGAGTTCACACTCTGCACAGATGCTTCAAATCATGCAACTGGTGGAGTACTGCACCAAAAACATTACAGAAAGAAATACCCAGCTGCTTTTGAATCCAAGAAACTGAACTAAGCAGAGTAAGATTCAGTGCATATGGAGGAAATGCTTGCCATAATACACTGCCTAAAGACATGGAGATGCTACTTTAAAGGAGTTGAGTGTACTGTGAAGACCAAACATGCCTAACTCAAGTATATATTTACTTGGAAGGTACTATCCAGCAGAATGACAAGATGGAGTGAATACATTCCACAATTTGATCTGGAGATTGATTACATCCCTGGGATAATATCATGGTAACTGACACCTTATGAGGACTAGAACAAGTTGCTCAACTCAATCTGGGACATGAATAAGATTGGCTCAGCCTATTACCAAAGTATTTGGAGTACTAAGACATTCCGTATGAGGTAGATCAAGATATCCAGATGATTGTCTGGGATGAAACTAGTAAATTTATAGTATAGAGTGTGACACTCCATTGAATTGCTGATGGAAGCCCTATTGCCTATTGCCACTAGGTGGCTTATCCAAACTTAGTACACAGGCTCCATAATGGCTATGAGCACCTTGAAGATGATGGAGTTTATAGCACTGTAAAAGCTAGAGCATGGTGGCCCAGGTTGAAAAAAGATATTGATAAGATGGTGAAAACATGCTCAAGTTGCCACATCAACCAAGGTAATCACAGAGAATTGCTAAACTCTTTCTGTTGGAGCCTGTGAGACTATGAGAGATGTGGAATTGACTTTATTGGAAGACTACCCACTAATGAAAAATGCAATTGGGGGATTATAATAGCAATTGACCATGCCACCAAATGGCCAGTGGGTAGACCTGTACAAGTAGCTAGTGATCAAGTAGTTGCAGGTCTCAATTACAATGACATCCTGATAAACTTTGGATGCCCTGTGGAAGCCTGGTCTGATAAAGGAGCAACTTTATGACAAAAATGTTGGAAGCATACCTGCAAATGCATAGATCAAGCATCTGAAGACTTTAGGTTATCACCCTAGAACTAGGGGAGTTACTCAGTGGCTTAATAGATTACATGAGAAAATGCTCACCAAGTGTGCAAATAAAGATATAAGTACTTGGGATGAGTATATTGACCAAGCACTGTTTGCCTGCAGAGTTGGGGTGCACAGCACTACCCAAGAGTTGCCGTTTTACTTAATGTAGGGATGCAGGCCAAGGATTCCAGGAGATCTCACACAGCCAAAAGTTGCTGAGTACTTGGAGGCTGAGCGTAGTGAGCCTAGTATACACCAAAAATTGGAACAAGAGCATCAGGAGGCACAGGCAAAAGTCTCTAAAGTGCTAAAAAGATGAAGCAGAGATTTAATAAGACTCTATCACCAGAGGCTTTGACAGTTGACAGCTTGGTATTGCTAACAAACAATACTTGGAAGAAATTTGTACAACATTGGATATGACCATTCAAGATCATCAGAGAATGTCCATTTGCAACTTACCAACTAGTGGACCAACAAGGCAATATCTGTCATGATCACATGACAACCATGAACACCCATGCCAAGTTTCAGCTTCCTAGCTCAATTTCTAAGAGATCCCTTCTGGAACATTCTACCACCTTCCAGAAAGTTCCTGACCATTCCAAACCATTGTTACACAATGGAACATTCCATGGAAGCTTCCCATTGTATTTTTCATAGTCCAGTACCATATATGGAAATACCAGATCACATGAGTTAGTCACATGATCAGATGACCCAATCCACTTCTCCATCCTGTCTCAGTGCCTTGCCTTCTTTATTATTATCCCCAGCACTGCTGCTGTGCCTCACCCCACAACCCCATTAGTATTAGCTAATATCTCTTGGCATCAGTATAGCCAAAAAGTATATATAGTCCTATCCCCCCTTAAGTATTCCTCAGTCTGATAAACACAGGTCTTGAATAAACAGCCTTGCCTTGAATCCTGTCTTGCCTTGATGGTCCACACCTAAGTCCTTTCCTGCCGTGCCTAGCTTTTCCTCCTGCCTTGTGTCTATTCATAACAGCTTTATCAGACTCTCCTGACTTACCTGTGAGTCCCTGCCTTCTGCCCAAAGTTTCAAGAAAACCTGTAAAAGGAATACTCACCGTAAGTATCACCCATCATCTTTCCCTAGTCTTGTCCTATAAAGGCAAAGATACTTTAGCTTTGTAGAACTATTGGTCAAAGCTGCATTCAATTTATTACCCTGCTGGTGGAGTTTACAGATGTTACAGTATTGGAAGCTTTAGTACAATACTCTATCAAAGGATGTCAAAACCAGTACCTTCTGAAGTGACGCTAACTTATTTAAGTTGGGGATTGTGGCTCAATAGTTGTATTCTTGACATACTAGTGGCTTTACAAATCTACAATCTAGTTTAGTATATTCTAGTATTCCTAGCAAGTTCATCCATCTTCCTCTCCTACCATGTCCAACCTAGAGCTGAACTTTGCCCAGCTCATGGCTGCCTTTACCTAACTGCAGCAAGACAATGCAGACCTCTGCAACACTCTTGCTCAGTTCCAGAACCAAAGTGTCCAGCAAACTAGCCATGTCCCAGTCTACCAAGAACCCAAGTATACTTCTGCTACCAAGTTCAGTGGCTCTCAGTATGAATTCCATGGCTTCATCAACATGTTAAAGAACAATCTTGCACTCCAGCCCAACCAGTACCCCACTGACCAGGCCAAAGTTGGCTTCATCTCCAACCTGCTTACTGGTACAGCTCTCAAGTGGTTCTCCCCATTAGTGGAGACCAACTCTCCCATACTCAGAGACTTCCAAGCCTTTCTTACTGAAATGGAGCTAACATTTGGTAACCTTGACCAAGCCAGAACTGCTGCCAACAAGATCAAAACCCTCAAACAAGGGAACAAGCAAGCATCAGTCTATGCCTCAGAATTCCGACAACTCTCCAGTGACCTCAGCTCCTGGGGGCAAGCAGCCTTGATTAGCCAATTCCAAGATGCCCTCAATGATGAAGTTTGTGATCTGCCACTCACACTCCCAGATCCAGATACATTGCCTGAAGCTATGCACCAAGCAATCCAGTGTGATAACAGACTATTCCAGAAGAAGCTAAAGAACCGTCAAAGACACATTCCTGTTGCAGTCCCAGCCCCTCCTGCTCCCCAAGTCACTCCAGAAGATCCTATGCAGATTGATAGTGCCAAATACAAGAAACTATCAAAGAGTGAAAAGTCCAGACATCAACACGCCAACCTCTGTCTATACTGTGGCCAACCACGTCACTTTGCCAAGTCCTGCCCCAACAAGAAGTCCAGCTTCAAGCTCATGCAGTCCTCCAGTAACCAACCTGATTGAGATCTGTTGGGAAACTCCAATGTCCAGTTGCACTGACAGGCTTATAACTGGACCCACCCATGAAAATCCAGCATATCCAAGAATCTTCCTTTGCCACAAAATCTATCCAGTCCTTGAGAATGCCTGTCAAAATCCAGATCCCTGACTCCAGTCCTGTCCCAGTCCTAGCCCTGATTGATTCTGGTGCTTTATCCTCTTTCATTGACCAAGTCTTTGTCCAGAAGCACTCTAGTCCAAGTAGAAGTTATTGATGGAAGATCACTCTCCTCTGGTGCTGTTACCCACAAAGCATGCTTACTCCAGCTGTCCAGTACTGCTCACCAAGAAAGAATTGCCTTCAACATCATCAACTCACCACACTATCCTATTGTGCTTGGAAGCTCATGGCTGAGCTACCACAATCCAATTATTGATTGGAAATCCAAGATCCTGTTATTCACCAGATCCCACCAAGTCAGCTCCATGAAATTTCCAGACCCTGATAACCGTGAAAAGACTGTTGCCAACAGTTTGACAGCCCAAGATACCTTGCCAGCTGAAGGAGCCCCCTCAGCAAATATACCAGCCAAGTACCAACAGTTTGCCCATGTCTTTGACAAGAAGAAAGCAAAGCTCCTCCCTGATCATTGGCCTTATGACTGCCCTATTGACCTTGAAGATGGAAAAGCCCCTCTATTTGGCCCAATGTATAACCTCTCCCGGCCAGAGTTGAAAGAACTCCATAGTTATATTCAAGAAAACCTCCAGAAGGGTTTTATTCAGCACTCCAAATCACCTACTGGAGCCCCAATCCTCTTTGTCAAGAATAAGGATGGGACCCTCAGAATGTGTGTGGACTACTGTACTTTCAATAAGATCACAGTCAAGAACCGCTACTCCCTGCCCCTGATCAACACACTGTTGGATCAGCTATCTGCTGCCCAAGTCTTCACCAAGATTGACTTTGGAGGAGCTTACAATCTTGTCAGAATCAAGCCTGGTGATGAATGGAAAACTGCCTTTTGCACAAGATATGGTCACTTTGAGTACAAAGTAATGCCATTGGCCCCACCAATGCCCCTGCTGTGTTTCAACACCTCATGAATGAAATATTCTGTGAGTACCTTGACCAGTTTGTGGTAATCTACCTTGATGATATTCTCATATACTCCAAGAGCCAAGATGAACATGATGAACATGTCAAGAAAGTATTGAGAAAACTAGACTCTGCTAGTCTCTATGCCAAGCTAGAGAAGTGTGAATTTGACCAGAGAGTGGTGGAATTTCTTGGTTACCTCATCAGCCCAGAGGGAACAAGAATGGACCCAAAGAAAGTTGACTCAGTCTAATCCTGGAAAACTCCAAGCTCAGTCAAGGAAGTACAATCCTTCCTGGGATTTGCCAACTTCTATTGCAGGTTCATAGCCAACTACTCCAAGATAGTCACCCCTCTGACAAAGCTTACCCAGAAGAACACACCTTTTGCCTGGAATGAGGAGAAAATCCACCTCATTCAACCAACTCCAGAAATCTTTCCTGAAAGCCCCCCTGCTTGCGCACCCTGACCTTGAGAAGCAATTCATAGTAGGGAGTGATGCTTCTGATTTTGCCCTTGGTGCCATACTCTCCCAGTGTGATGAAGACAATGTGTTGCACCCCATTGCATTCTACTCTTGGAAGTTTTCCCCTGCAGAGATCAACTATGATATCTATGATAAGGAATTGTTTGCCATCATTGAAGTCTTTGAGCAATGGAGACACTACCTGGACAGTGCAAAGCACAAAATCAAAGTCTTCCGTTGTAGTGGGGTGACAGTGACACCCACTGACAGATGTGCTCATTCCCTTATTTTCTACTTCCCAATATCTCTACTACACTTATTTTAGTTTTATCCCATTTGTCTTACCTAATCAGTACTATCCCATAAGCCGGTTGACTATCACACCTGCTTCCCTTATTGCATAAGTTACCCCTCACTTTATGTAAGATTACTAGCTACAAGTGCTTCTATATTAGGCAAGTACCCGCGCCAGTACCTGTGACACATGATCAACCCGTGTCACCATCCCTACCATTTCCATACCATAGATGGTATCCCCATGTTGCACAGGTTTCAGAATACTGATTCCTGATTGGTTGGATGTGCTGTGCCTCTTAGAACCTTCTGGCACCTACTTAGTACATTCTTAGGTCATTCTGATGTCATTAAGACTTCTATTGATATCCGGAACCTTCTGGAACACCATGATTAGTAATCACTTAGCCGGTAAGAAAAGTATATAAGGGAGGCTATCCCTCAACAATAAATCATCATCCCTTTTATCAATATACCAACTTGTTGATTAGTGTGATCACTGCTACCTGCTGCTACCTGAACTTCCAACCCTAGACCACAGGACACTCCCAGGAAACTGCGCTGACAGCCAATTGACCTTGGAGGCACTACTTGTGAGGAATACTCAGAGTAGGTATCTTTTATTACATTTGATTCTTTCCCAAGTTTGTTCTTGTACAGGCAAAGATACTTTTCTGTCATTGTAACTATTGACCACAGCTGCATTCTTATCAAGTCCCTGCTGGTGGAGTTTACAGTTGTTTTGACTTTGGAAGCTTTAGTACATTGTCATCTCAAAGGACACTGAACCCAGCACATACTTTTGTTAAGACGCCAACTAAGTTGGGGATTGTAGCTCAATAGTTTTCCCTTGACAAGCTTGTGGCTTTATTCCCCTTCACATTAGATTAGAGACAGAACCCAAGTATTCCTAGCAAGCTTTTGCCAGAGGTTATTGCACCCAGTGAACACCCCACACACAAAACACTTGAGAAGTGTTGGACGTATCTCTCCCTTGGACCTATACACCACCACACCGTGACCATAAGAACCTCAAGTACTTGGCAACTTCCAAAGTAATAAACTGGAGACAAGCTGGATGGTCACTCTTCCTGTCCAGCTTTGACTTTACTATCACCTATAGACCTGGTGCAAAGCAAGGAAAGCCTGATGCCCAGCCCAGAAAAAAGGAATATGCCCTGGAAGAGGGAGATGATGCTTGTTGGCAAATGGAACACCCATTGCTGAGCATGAAACATTTTGAGATTCTTGCCACCCAGCCCTCAAGTCTTGTCATCCCTTCATTCCTAGTAAGGATATCAGAATCCCAAGCCTCTGATATGACTTCCAGCACTGTCAGGAAATATCTGGAATCCCCAGTTGGGCCCCCTTCCAAGTTTCCAAACATCCAGAACCTGCATTTGGTAAACAACCTCATCTACCACAAGCAGCAGCTTTATGTCCCAGACCTTGCCACCCAGCTAGACGGCATTAAGTCTTGGCATGATTCAATGGTTGCAGGCCACTTTGGTACTGTCAAAACCTTGAATGCTATCAAAAGAGATTTCTGGTGGCCTAGAATGATAACTCTTATCAAAGAGTACATTCTGACTTGTGATATTTGCAACTGTGCAAAACCAGCCAGACAACAGCCCTATGGACTTCTCCAGCCCTTGCCTATCCCAGAACATCAATGGAGATCTATATCTATGGACTTCATTACTGACCTCCATGAGTCCTGTGGCTTCAATGCTATACTTGTAGTGGCTGACCGGCTGACCAAGATGGCTCACTTTATCCCTTGCTGTAAGAACACAGATGCAAAAGAAACTGCTGCATTAGTCCTCAAGAATATTTTCCGCCTTCATGGTATCCCCAGTGATATTACGTCAGATAGAGGCCTACACTTGGTGTCCAAGTTTTGGAAACACTTCATGCAATACCTTGGTGTTCAAGTCAAACTCTCCACTGCCTTCCATCCTCAATCTGATGGGCAGACTGAAAGAATCAACCAGATTCTAGAGCAATACCTCTGGTGCTATATTAATTACCAGCAAGACAATTGGGTTGATCTACTCCCTGTTGCTGAGTTTGCCTACAACAACTCAAGCCATAGTGCAACCGGGTTTACACCATTCTATGCAAACTATGGATCTCACCCTCAGTTTGATATTCAGATTCCAACTAACCCAATGAGCCCACATGTGGCTGAACATGCCCAAGCAATCCAGGACATCTAGAATACCCTCAAGGACAAGCTATCCTTAGCTCAAGAAAGCTACAAGAAATTTACCAATCTAAAACGGCATCCCAGCCCTGATCTTAATGAAGGAGATTCTGTATGGTTGCTCAGAAGAAACATCAGCATCAACCGCCTTTGTGACAAACTGGATTTCAAGAAACTTGGTCCCTTCAAGATCAAGAAGAAGCTTAGCCCTATAGTATATCAGCTCAGTTACCAGCAAGTATGAAAATCCATGATACTTTTCATGTGTCCCTCCTGGAGCTGTATTGTAGGAACACCTTTCTAAACCAGCAAGAAGCAAAGCCCCAAGCCATCCAGGTTGACCAACATCAAGAATTTGAAGTTAAACAGATCCTAGACTCCAAGTATATCTGGTCAAAGCTGTACTACTTAGTAGACTGGATTGGTTATGGTCCAAGTGACCAAACATGGGAACCAGCTACCCATCTCACTAATTGCTCAGAACTAGTTACCCAGTTCCACCAGCAATATCCTGCAAAACCTGCCCCAAAGGGAAACAGAGCTTTGTCTGGAAAAGAAGAATAGTGTCATGATCACATGACAACCATGAACACCCATGCCAAGTTTCAGCTTCCTAGCTCAATTTCTAAGAGATTCCTTCTGGAGCCTTCTACCACCTTCCAGAAAGTTCCTCACCATTCCAAGCCATTGTTACACGATGGAACATTCCATGGAAGCCTCCCATTGTATTTTTCATAGTCCAGTACCATATATGGAGATACCAGGTCACATGAGTTAGTCACGTTATCAGGTGACCCAATCCATTTCCCCATCCTGTCTCAGTGCCATGTCATCTATGTCATTATCCCCAGCACCATTGCTGTGCCTCACCCCACAACCCCATTAGTATTAGCTAATATCTCTTGGCATCAGTATAGCCAAAAAGTATATATAGTCCTATCCCCCCTTAAGTATTCCTCAGTCTGATAAACACAGGTCTTGAATAAACAGCCTTGCCTTGGAAATCTGCCTTGCCTTGTTGATCCACACCTAAGTCCTTTCCTGGTCCTGCCTTGCCTAGCTCTACTCTCCTGCCTTGTGTCTATTCATAACATGCAGGATATTGTTGGTACAGTAGTGATTGATCAATGGTCAAATATGACTTGGGTGGCAAAACACTAGCTATGATCCTTGTAACACTACCTATGCTGTCTGCATGCTCCATGGCTGTGAGGCTTATTACAATAGCCACATGGTTGTTTCTCTCTTTGCTTATAGCATTGATTCAAGTTAATATTGTCCATGAGGCAAACATTTTAACACTCAAAAACATAATGCTATTGTATCACTTTGTTGCCAATACTGTGAGTTTAAGACAGTTTTGCATATAAGACATTGCACATACATGAATGTATGACTCAATGTTAACTTGCTATTGTAATCATTGTAAATAAAGCTGAGGCACCACATACACATGTATATGTAACACCATTTCTCTTTGGTTTGGCTCACTTGGCTCTGAATCTAGCTGGCTATTAGGAACCACTGCAGAGCCACAAGATGACCATAGTGCTGAGGCCAATGAAAATGTTGCAAAAGCAGTCCAGAAACAAGATAAGTGGATAAAAGGTGTAGAGCAATCAATAACCCAGATAGAGAAAGCTGTTTCTTGGCTGCAAAGAAGGAACTCAAGTAGCTCAATGTCACAGCCAAGAATTTAGCCATTTCCTGATGTAACAGCAATGGCACACTGAACAGTGTTTGAAGGACAACAACAGTGCCCAAATAGAAAGCCAGAGAAAATGAGGTTCATTACAAGAAGCACTCAGACAAAGTAGCAGTGAAAGACCTGGCAGTGATAAAGGAAAGGTAAACAGAAAGATTTCTAGCCAAGCTTGAGACAGGGTAACATGCAAAAAAAACTGCAGTTTTTGCCAATTAATGTCACAAGCCTGGAACAAACTCAATCCCATGATACCCAAGAAGAATTATCAACAAAAAACAGCAGTTTCCTCACAAGTTGGAAGCACATCCAGTTGAGCTACACTCCAGCAAGGTAGATGAGTTTGCAGAAAAAGGAAATTTGTTCACCACAGCCTCCACATCCTGCAATGGTGACCAAGTGGAGATCCCACTGACAGACAAGGCTACATTGTCAAGAACTCAAAAGACAATTACAATGCCTTCAGTGGAATTTGGAACATTAATAGGAAGACCTAGAGGTTGCAGCACCTATTCAAGAGCTGTGCTCAGGAAAACACACCTGAATATCCCAAGGATTTATTTTAAAGACTGGCAGATGAGGTGCTAGACCTTGCAGTGCCAGCTGAAGACAATGATGTATGAGAACCAATGAATGAACAGTGGCATAATATCATTGGGTTCCCACCATGGATTATAGTGGAGTTACTTGTTGAGTGTGGGGTTGGGCTTGATGTTAGTGTAGAGTATAGGGGTTTGCATAGGTTGATACAATTGGCAATTGAGGTACAACTGAAGTTTAAAAGAAATAAATCAATTTGTATGCATGAGAAGTAAGAAAAATGGTCAAGTCAGGAAACAAGGCGTGTGAAAAGAGGCAATAGCCAATCAATTCACACAAATGTAGGAGGCAATAGAATGTCCAGGATCAGAAAGTGAGCAAATTGGCAGGGAACCAATCCAAAGCCACTTATACATTATTTTGATGAAAAATTTTGACTAAGTTTTTTGTGAAATCTGGGGTGCAATTATTTTTTGACAGTCTCTGGACAGTGTCCTGACAAAATCAGTACCTCTTAGTCACAGGAATTTAACTTTGTGATGGTCTTTTGACAGGATCATCCCATAGTTTTCATAGGGTCTGCACACAAACATAGGAGGTGATATTGTGTCTGCAATCAGCCAGTAGGTAAATTGTCAGGGAGCCAATCAAAGCCACTTATACTGCTGCGATGAAAAATTTTATCTAGTTTTTTGAAATCTGGGGTGGAATTATTTTTCAACACTCTCTGGACTGTGTCCTGAGGGGATCAGTACCTCTTGGTCATGAGACTGTGCATTTGTGATGGTCTTTAGATAGAATCAATACAATAACCTCTTATAGGGTTGAAGCTAAGAGAGAGCAAGCTAGCAAAGTGCAAATTCTTTATGGAACATGTTGAGTAGCAGGGACACAATGTGACTAGCTCAGGAGTGACTTCAGAACCCATGAAAAAAAAAGTTGTAGTAATCTGAAGCAGCCCCATACCATTTCAGAGCTCCAATCACATCTTGAAATGGTTTCTAATTATCAGGGATTAGTCAAGTATATTGCAAGTATTGCAGCTCTTTTGACTAATATTCTCAGAGAAGACAACACCTTAAAGTGGTATCCAGCATGTGAGACTGCTTTTAAAACACCCAAAAATCAACTTGCCAAGCTGCCAAGCTTGAGAATACCTGGCTTCCAGAAAGTATTTATTCTCTACGTAAATGCTTCCAATTATGCAATTGCTAGCATACTGAGCTAAGAACATGAGATAAAGAAATACCCAGTTGTTTTAAAATCCAAGAAGCTGAACTCAGAGGAACATAAATATCCACCGCATGAGAGGGAGATGTTGCCAAATCAGTAAAGTTTAACCACAGAGAGTTGCTGAACTCTTCCCCTTGCCGCCTGTAGGAGGACTGCTCACCACTAGGAAGTGCAATTAGTGGATTCTAGTACCAACTGATCATGAACCAAATGGCCCATTGTGAGACCTATGCTGGTAGCCAGTGAACAAGATGCTGCAAGTTTCATCCACCATGAGAACCTGATGAGATTTGGATGCCCTGTAGAAGTATTACCAAATAGTGGAGCAGGCTCTATGGCTAAAACATTGAAAGCATATCTGGCAATATAGCCAATCAGATATTTGAGAACCTCAGTATATCACCCCAGAGCTATTTGAGTCACTGGGCACTTAATTGAATTATATAGGAAAATGCTGACTTAGTATGCAAATGGAGCTGTAGGTAGTTGGGACAAGTATATCGACCAAGCACTCCTTGCATGCAGAGTCAGGGTGCACAACACTACCCAGCAATTGCCAGTTTACTAAGTGTATGGATGTGAGCCAATGATTTCAGGATATCTTACACTACTAAAGCCCACCAACAACTTGGAGGATGAACTCAGTTAGCCTAGTAGACACCAACAATTAGAATAAAAGCATCCAGAGGCACAGGCCCAAGTCTCTAACAGTGCAGAACCAATGGAGCAGAGAATTGATAAGTCTATATCACTGGTGATGTTGGCAGTTGGGAACTTTGTATTGTTAAGAAACATCACTTGGAATAAGCTGAATTACAATGGACAGAATTACTTCAGATCACCAGATAATGTCCATTTTCAACTTACCAACTTGTAAGTAAACAAAAAATATTTGAGAAGATTTAATTTGTAATGACGCACTCCAGCTTGCAACACCTATTGCCTATGCTGAACCATCTAGATACTGATATCAAGTATTCAGTCCTACCACACTCCTCTACATTTGGCAGAACATTAGCCCAAAAAAAGGGCAGAAAATGAATTTTTCTCAGCACAGTTGGTGAGACACCAGGGCTGCTTTGCATAAAGATGTATAGCTGTATGTAACACTGCATGACCAAATAGAGGTCTACTTTGCCTTTCTGGCATACTCTGTCATTATTTGGCACTCATTGCTCAAAATGACACTATCAACAGAATGAGTCCATTGAGGTTGCAGCAACTCATTGCAAATAGTTTACCAGATCAAGCGCTGGATGATTGTATTTCCTAATGTAGGTTGTGACTGATGATTGATTTAATTGCTTGGCTATCACTGAATTGGATCTTACGTAATGAATTTAGTTCTGTCTAATAAGGATCTGTGAATTCATTTGCTGACTATTTCCATTGATTTAATAGATAAAACTGATGTAATGGTGGGCTCTGCTTAGAGCTAATGGATTTGACTACAAACTAGACACATTCAAGTTGCACATCATCACAATCTCCATTACTAAACATGAGTGGGTTTACCTGAATCTCTTTTCTTGCTATACCAATAGCTTAATGTCTCAGTATTGTCAGTAAGTCTTGTAAGCTTAGGTGTGTCATGATCAACTAAAAGTTCCAGGATATTCCCTTGTCTTACCATTGGCTGGTAAGTTACAAAAGCACATTCTCTGATTATTCAATGGCTATGTCCTTTGAGGCTCAAACTTCTTCTGAGTGTAAAGCATCACCTATGAAAAGTAGTTTGGTTACCCTGTCAAAAGGCCATCACAAGGTCAAAATATGTTACTAAGAAATATTGGTCCTTTGAGGACCCAGTGCAAAAACCATTGAAAAATAAGTGCACCTCAGACTTTGCCAAAGATTTGGTCAGAAGTTTTCACCATAACTCTACACATGTGGCTTTTGATTGTCCTCTGCCAATTCTCTCACTTTCTGATCCTGGACACTCAATTACCTCCTATATTTCCTCACATTGATTGGCTAATGCTACTTTTTTACACTCCTTACTTTCTGACTCAATCAATCCACTTTTAGCCTGCATAATTATTAATTTATATCCACTGAAACTTCAGTTGTGCCTGTATTGGCCTACACAAGTCCCTATACCCAATTTTAGCTTTAAGCCCAACCCCATACTCAACAAGCAACCCCATTAAATCCACTGTGCAATAAGTATTTTTGCTCTATTGCCCATTCTCCATGACATTGGCAGGAATACTGTTGCTCTATGCCACTTTTCATTCACTACTTCCCATACATCCTGGTGCTCCACCAATGTTTCAAGGTCTAATATCTCATCTGCCACTATTTGCAATAAATCCCTACAACATTCAAGTCTGTTTACATGATCACTAATCTTGCAGCAGTGCTGCAACCTTGTAGTGTGTAGATTGATGTTCAAGCTCCACTGTAGACATTGTGATAGTATTTTGGGCTTGTGACATTGTTGCTCTGTCTGTCAGTGGGATCTTTACTCTGTATACAGTGGAGGATGGGGAGGCAGTTATAGACAAATAGCTTTTCTCTGCAAACTCATCTATATCACCAGAATTTAGCTTAACTGATGCACTTTGAGCTCCTAAGAGAAGAGCTTTTGTCCTTCTGATTACTCTACTAAGCCCTTATGGGAATCGGCCTGTTCTGAGCTGACAGCATTAATTGCACAGAACTCCAGCATTGTTTTATGCTTCCATGTGTCTGACTTGGGTAGACCTTTTTCTCTTTACCTCTACCTTGATCATTGCCATGTCTTTTAATGCAGCTTTGACTAAGTGCTTATCATACTTTGCTTTGCACTTAATGAATGCTGCAATGATACATATGTTTGTGCATGCTTGTCCCTTGTCAGCACTCTTCTGGCAACATGATATTTCTTTGCCTCTTGCTTGGAGCTTTCAGTCCTGGGTGTGACAGTCTCTTGAGAAAGCCACAGGTTCTTATCACTACCAAGTTCTTCACTGCTACTGTTATTGAATGCCAAACCAATGCATATGTTTATATGTGCCTGTCCCTTACTAGCAGTCTTCTGGCTACCTCCCATTTCCTTGCCACTTGTTTGGTGCTTACCGCCCTACTGGTGATAAGCTCTTGAGGAAGCCATTAGTGCTAGCTGTGGCACCCTTCTCCCTATGAAAAATTATTGAGATGATCCCATCAAAAGGCCGTCACAAGGTGAAAGTCCCGCAACTAAGAGGTACTGATCTTGTCAAGACACCATCCAGAGATTGTTGAAAAATAATTGCACCCCAGATTTCACCGAAAACTTGGTCAAAATGTTTTGTCACAATGATGAATGAGTGGCTTTTGATTGGTTCCCTGCCAATTTGCTCACTTTCTGTTCCTGGACACTCTATTGCCTCCTACATTTGTGTGAATTCATTGGCAATTGCCTCTTTTTCACACTACTTACTTCCTGACTCAACTGTTTCTCTTACTTCTCATGCATACAAATTGATTTATTTTCGTTGAAACTTCAGTTGTACTTCAATTGTCAACAGTATTGACCTATAAAAGTCCCTATGCCCTACACTAACATTAAGCTCAACCTCTCACTCAATAAGTAACTCCATAAAGATCCACCACTCAATAGGTATTCCTGCTGTAATGCTCTGGTTCCACAACTTTGGTGGGAACCCAACAGCTTTATGCCACTGTTCATTCACTGGTTCCCACATGTACTGGTCTTCAGCCGGGACTGCAAGGTCTAGCTCCTCATCTGCCAGTCTTTGCAATAAGTCCTTGCAATATTCCAGTATGTTTTCTTGAGCACTGCTCTTGAAGAAGTGCGGCAACCTCTTGGTGTGCCCATTGATGTTCCAAAACTCCATTGAAGGCATTGTGATAGTCTTACAAGCTCTTGATGTTGTAGCCTTGTCTGTCAGTGGGATCTCCACTATGTTGACAATGGAGGCTGTGGAGGCTCTGGATGCTGTGGTAGACAAATTGCCTTTTTCAGCAAACTTGTCTACCTTGCTGGAGTGTAGCTCAACTGGCTACGCTTCCAACTCTGGTGAAAACAGCTGTTTTCTTGTTTGTAATTCTTCTTGGCTATGATGGGATTTAGTCTGTTACTGGCTTGCAGCATTAATAGGCAAGAACTGCAGTTTTTTTTGCATGCCTCCCTGTCTCAGGCTTGGGTAAACATTTTTTCCTTTACCTTTTCCTTCATCACTGCCAGGTCTTTCACTGCTACTTTGTCTGAGTGCTTCATGTACAGAACTACGCTTTCTCCTGGATAAATTATGCTCTGACACATCTGTTGTGGCCTGCTTGTCCCTTGCTTGCACTCTTCTGGCAACCTGATGTTTCTTTTCAACTTGTTTTGAGCTCTCAACCATAGTTGTGACAGGCTCCTGTAAAAGCTGCTGGTTTTTATCACTGCCAGGTCCTTTGCTGCTACTTTGACTGGGTGCTTCTTGAGTAGTACTACGCTTTTTCTGTGATAAATGTTGTGCTGGTGCATCCATGTCTGCCTGCTTGTCC
>MCFE01000228.1:0-122068 GCA_002104905.1 Basidiobolus meristosporus CBS 931.73 | reverse complement strand
TTCTGCAAAATTCATGGGATAAAGCAAGAGACTACTGTACCATACTCCCCACAGCAAAATGGAGTAGCAGAACAAGCTAACAGATCAATAATTGATATGGCAAGATCTATGATCCATGATCAAAAATTATCCTATGATTTTTGGGCGGAATCAGTTGCCACTGCTGTATATCTTAAAAATAGGAGTTATAGCAGAGTACTGCGTGATTCTACTCCATTTGAAGCATGGTATGGATACAGACCAAGTGCAAAACATCTAAGAATATTTGGGTGTACAGCATATGCCAAAAAAATGGCCGGAAATCAGTCAAAATTTGAGCCAAAAAGTGTAAAATGCATATTTTTGGGCTACTGCAATGAGAGTAAGGCATACAGACTCTACAATACCAAAGCAAAGAAGCTTATCAAGTCCAGGGATGTGTTGTCTGATGAAAATTCAAAATTTTCACAAAAAATGATATCAGATGATGACAAAAATTTGATCTCAAGTCCACCAATTGTCAGGATTGAATCAGAGCAAAACAATGAAAATTTTTTCACTCCAGAGCACTCTACAACCATGGTTCAGCCAGAATCAGTGCCCAGGAGTATCCCAGAAGTGATCATTCCAGTATCAAATGCCCGGAGATCAAATTGGCCAAGAAATAGCCCAAATTACTATATTAATAAGGGTACAAACTTAGCCTATGCCTATTCAGTCCATATTGATGAACCCCAGACTGTAAAAGAGGCCCTAAATAGCCCTCAGACAAAGTTTTGGAGATCTGCAATGACTGAGGAATATCAGGCCCTGATGGAAAATCAAACCTGGGACTTAGTCAAATTACCAATCAACTGAAAATCAATTGGATGCAGATGGGTCTTCAAGACAAAATACAAGGCTGATGGTACAATTGAAAGATACAAAGCAAGACTTGTAGCCAAAGGATACTCTCAAACAAAAGGACTTGACTATACTGAGACCTTTGCACCGGTAGCCAAGTTTAATTCAATCAGATTAATATTGGCTATTGCAGCCAAATATAAGTTTTTTATTAATCAAATGGATGTAAAAACTGCATTTTTGAATGGAGAACTTGATGAGGATGTGTATATGGACCAGCCTGATGGGTTTGTTGACCAAGATAACCCCCATTTGGTCTGCAAGCTTAAAAAGTCACTATATGGTCTCAAACAATCACCTAGAGCCTGGAATTGCAAGATAAATTCTTATTTGGAATCTTTGAGTTTCAAAAGGAGTAATGCTGACTATAGTATATACTATAAGCCAGATAGAGCAAATCCAGTTCTATTAGCTCTATATGTGGATGATCTTATTATAGCCGCCAATAACCTAGAAACATTGGAAGAGACTAAATCCAGTCTATCTAAGGAGTTCAAGATGTCCAATCTAGGAGAACTTAGTTACTACTTAGGGATTAAGTTCTCCATAGACAGAAGTACCCAGACTATCACCCTAAGTCAATCCAAGTATATTCAAGATATACTAAAGAAGTACAAAATGGAAGACTGTAAACCGGCAGCTACCCCAATGGAGACAAACCTTAACTTGGTCAAAACTCAACCAAATCAAGAGAGCTTGGTGCCATCTGAAAGCCCTGATTTTCCTTATCAATCTATGGTTGGCAGTCTGATGTATATCATGCTTGGAACACGTCCAGATATCTCATATTCAGTGGGAGTTGTCAGCCAACATAATCAGAACTATGGATCTGATCATATTGCAGCAGTTAAGCGGATTTTTAGATACCTAAAAGGAACTGCTGATATTTGCTTAAGATACACTTATAAGGACTCAGAACAAGATCTTGTGGGATACTCTGATGCTGATTGGGGACAAAATTTAGAAGACAGAAGATCCACCACAGGATACACCTTTCTTTACTGTAAAGGAGCAATATCATGGAATTCAAGAAAGCAACCAACCGTAGCACTTTCCACCACAGAGGCAGAGTATATGGCAGCCTGTGAAGCTACAAAAGAAGCAATGTGGTTAAGAAAGCTGCTTACAGATTTAGGCCTATGTCAAAAAACGCCTATTACTTTATTTCAAGATAATCAAGGATGTATACAATTAGGTAGAAATCCAACTTTTCATGCTAGAACCAAGCACATAGATATTAGACATCATTTCATATGTGAAGCTATAGAGAATAACTTAGTTAGCTTAGTTTACCGTCCTACAGATGAAATGATTGCAGACATATTTACCAAACCATTAGCTAGAGACAAGTTTGAATATCTTAGGTCAAAATTAGGACTAGTCAGTATGAACATTTAGCTGAGTGGGAGTGTTGTAAAAATTTGTATTTCCACCTAAATATTCACCTAACTTAGTCACTTAGATCATCACCTTCAAATCCTAGAGAATACTGACCAAATTCCTTGTCGGGATTTACTTAGAATATTTTCACCAAAATACCAGGTACCCAGAACATGAAAATTCTCAAAGTTGTCCAAACAGCCCCAAACTTTGCACACATGCTCTTGGGACCTTCCTTAACCTATTCTACGTGTTTGTAATGCCAAGACCATGTAAAAGTATAAATACTAGTTTTACATTCAATAAATCATTAAGTGAAAACCACATAATCTACTTGTTCTCCCAATCACTTCCAATATCTCCAAGACTCTTATAACAGGAACTAGTGACACTCTTAACAATCTTATGATGGAATTACAGCAGCATTTTGCTAATTTTACTACCAAATAAAGTGATAAAACTTGACAAGATTTGGTTGGTGCTGTGACAATAATTGAATGGTATTGTTGCAGTCTTATTGAGCTCTACAACTGTTCAAAATGGATCTAACCAGCCAGGACATCTAATTGTCTTATATGGCAAGAAACTTGATGGTATCTTAAAGGCTTTACAGCAAGACTCTGATAGCATTATATTGGCAGTATGGTGGCCTACAGCTGGTTCTGTATAATGCTACCTTACCAATTTACCAAATGGTATTTCCTTTTCTACCTCCCCTTGTGCAATTCATATATTCCACTGTAGAATCAACCCTCTTTATCTGCTTACCCACTACTATCTTGGGTATTCCACATGTAGTTCAAATCAAAAAAAACTATGGCCTCCCGCTTACTAACCTCTACAAACATGCACACCTACCTCAATTGAAATACTTCTATCATCTCAACTTTATGGCTTTTGAGTGTGATACTTTCAAAATTGCCATATACCTTGTACTGCTAGTTACATATACATCTTGCAAACCTATGCTTGGTTGTCACCACTTCTGCCAAGAATACCTCCTGTATATCTGCAAAGAACTTCTTGGTATTTAGCCAATATATTCCTTCTCCCTGCAGGATTCTAGTCCCCCTTATAGGTGCAATCTGGCTCTTGTTTGTGTGAATTCCATATTGAATGGTGTAGAAGTTGGCATGTGAGCAAGAGAAATCCAGCATATCTTGGTATAGTTTTCCTATTAAAAATCAGTTACTTGTTGCACCCAACCCAACTTTGCATTACTTAACTGATTACCCATGCTTTGGAGCTGCTTAGCTTCTTAATGCCATAGGCATAGGTGTCTCCATGTGCACATTTGTCATCAGTATTTTCTGATTCTTCCTGGCTGTCCTCCATGTGCCAACTCATCATATGCATGATGGACTTGAAGGTAATATTCTTGATGAGATTGGGATATGGTAGTAACTGCAACTTGACTTGTCTTCCTATCTCCCTGCACATCTGCTCCATAGGAAACTCCCAAGAGGTGAAGCAAAGCCCAATATTCCCCACACACTATGCAAGATGGAGTAGAGAATGGATAGCCGCAGAGATCTACATGTTCAGCATTATGTTTGTAGTATAGCCACCCAAAACCCCTCACAAGCTCCTTGCACAACAGCTGTAGATCCATCAAGTTGGCATTGGTGATTGGCTGCTGGATTAATATTCCTACAATGTCCACATATAACTCCCAATGCTTCCAATATACTCTTGGTAGGAAAGGCTTCATAATGCCACCTGAATAAATACATATCCAGTTCATCCAGTCTTTACATTTGTATTGTTGCATATGCGTGTGAATATTGATTGGAGCCTGTGAGAAGTACTTACCCTATGGGAAATTATTGAGATGATCCCATCAACAGGCCATCACAAAGTTAAAGTCCCATGACTAAGAGGTATTGATCTTGTCAGGGCACCGGCCAGAGACTGTTAAAAATAATTGCACCCCAGATTTCACAAAAAACTTGGTCAAAATTTTCCATGACAACAATGGATAAGTGACTTTTGATTGGTTCCCTGCCAATTTGCTCACTTTCTGATCCCAGACAATCTATTGCCTCCTATGTTTGTGTGAATTGATTGGCTATTGCCACTTTTTCACACTCCTTACTTCCTAACTCAACTGTTTCTCTTACTTTGCATGCATACAATTTGATTTATATCCATTGAAACTTTAGTTGTACCTCAATTGCCAATTGTATTAACCTATACAAGTCACTATACACTACACTAACATTAAGCCCAACCCCACACTCAACAAGTAACTCCACTAAAATCCACCACTCAATAGGTATTTCTGTGGTAATGCTCTGGTTCAATGACTTTGGTGGGAACCCAACAGCTTAATGCCACTGTTTATTCACTGGTTCCCACACATCCTGGTCTTCAACCGGCACTGCAAGGTCTAGCTTTTCATCTGCCAGTCTTTGCAATAAATCCTTGCAATATCCCAGTGTGTTTTCATGAGCACTGCTCTTGAAGAAGTGCTGCAACCTCTTGGTGTGCCTATTAATGTTCCAAAACTCCACTGAAGGCATTGTGATAGTCTTTTGAGCTCTTGACATTGTGGCCTTTTCTGTCAGTGGGATCTCCACTCTGTCAACAATGGAGGCTGTGGTAGACAAATTGCCTTTTTCTGCAAACTCATCTACCTTGCTGGAGTGTAGCTCAACTGGCTGCACTTCCAACTCTGGTGAAAACAGCTGTTTTCTTGTTGGTATTTCTTCTTGGCTATGATGGGATTCAGACTGTTCTTGGCTTGCAACGTTAATTGGCAAGAACTGCAGTTTTTTTTGCATGCCTCCCTGTCTCAGGCTTGGGTAGACATTTTTCCCTTTCCCTTTTCCTTTATCACTGCTAGGTCTTTCACTGCTACTTTATCTGAGTGCTTCTTGTAAAGAACTACATTTTTCCTGGATAAACTTTGCTCTGACACATCTTTTTTGGCCTGCTTGTCCCTTTCTGGCACTCTTCTGGCAACCTGACGTTTCTTTTCTGCTTGTTTTGAGCTCCCAACCATAGTTGTGACAGGCTCCTGTAAAAGCAGCTAGTTTTTGTCACTGCCAGGTCCTTCACAGCTACTTTGACTGGGTGCTTCTTGAGTGGTACTATGCTTTTTCCTTGAGAGATGTTGTGCTGGTGCATCCATGTCTGCCTGCTTGTCCCTATTGGCACTCTTCCAGCTACCCAATATCTCTTTGTTGCTTGTCTGGAGCTTTTGGCCCTGCTTGTAATGGGCTCTTGAGGAAGTCAGTGGTTTTTAGCCATGGCACCCTTGTTCTTCTGCCTTTGATAGTTTCTACTATTCTTAGGATACTTTCTTAGCATACCAATGCTGGCCCAAAATCCATTTGCCTGCTTGAATCCAGTATAATGCTCATGGAACAAGTCAAGTGCATTCTGCTTGGCCTTGAGTTCTTGATGGTCCCATGGTATGCCAGCCTTAAGGTGATGGCATACTAGACTTCTGACAGCCTCTTGTATATTAGCCCACTCTTCATTATTGCACTTAATGGCTTCACAGATCTTCAATGTCTTTTGATTTTTAGGCTTTAATATAAGCACCACATTGTCTCCCTCCCAAGCTGTAATAGGTTTTTCTGTAAGCTTTATCTTTGGGCACTGTGGTTGTGCTTCAAAGACTGTATGGTGTTTCTCAGCTGTTGCATTCAGAAATGGCTCAATTCTTGACTGTGTCATTGAGCTACCTGAGTTCCTTCTTTGCAGCAAAGTTACTGCTTTCTCTACCTGGGATATTGATTGCTCTACACACATTATCTGCTCATCCTGTTTCTGGACTATTTCCTGATTTCCCTGGCCCATTGCATTGATCCTATCAGCCACAGCACCTAATTGCTTCATTGATGCTTTGGTATGAGCTGACAACATACTTGCTAATATGGGTGGTGGGGATGTTATCATGACCACTTGCAGATCTTTAACTGAGGGTACTGCATTTGCTACATTCTCATCTGCCCAAGCATAAGAGTCAGCTTGTGGCTCCACAGAGGTTCTCAATTGCCTACTTGACTGAGAGCCTGAGGAGTCTGCATTATAACCTTCAATGGGCACACTGTCCACAGGGCTTGTTGCACTGAATGTCAAAGCAAGCTGTTGTCCAACTATTCTTCTGTTGCTGTTGTGGTGGTGTATAGGTCCAAGGGAGAGATATGTCCAACACTTCTCAAGTGTTTTGTGTGAGGGGTGCTCACTGGGTGCAATAACCTCTGGCAAAAGCTTGCTAGGAATACTTGGGTTCTGTCTCTAATCTAATGTGATGGGGAGTAAAGCCACAAGCCTGTCAAGAGAAAACTATTGAGCTACAATCCCCAACTTAGTTGGCAACTTAACAAAAGTATGTGCTGGGCTCAGTGTCCTTTGAGATGATAATGTACTAAAGCTTCCAAAGTCAAAACAACTGTAAACTCCACCAGCAGGGACTTGATAAGAATGCAGCTGTGGTCAATAGTTACAAAGACAGAAAAGAATCTTTGCCTGTAAAAGAACAAGCTTGGGAAAGAATCAAATATAATAAAAGATACCTACTCTGAGTATTCCTCATAAGTAGTGCCTCTAAGGTCAGTTGGCTGTTATTGTGGTTTCCTGGAAGTGTCCTGTGGCCTGGGGTTGGAAGTTCAGGTAGCAGCAGGTAGCAGTGATCACACTAATCAACAAGTTGGTATATTGATAAAAGGGATGATGATTTACTGTTGATGCATTGCCTCCCTTATACACTTTTCTCACTGGGTAAGTGATTACTAATCATGGTGTTCCAGAAGGTTCTGGAGATCAATAGAAATCTTAATGACATCAGAATGAGCTAAGAGTATTCCAAGTATGTGCTTGAAGGTTCTAAGAGGCACATAACATCCAACCAATCAGGAATCAGCATTATGAAACCTGTGCAACATAGGGATACCATACATGGTATAAAAATGGTAGGAATGGTGACACAGGTTGATCATGTGTCACAGGTACTGGTGCAGGTACTTGCTTAATATAGAAGCACTTACAGCTAGTAATCTTACATAAAGTGAGGGATAACTTATGCAATAAGGTAAGCAGATGTGATAGTCAACTGGCTTATGAAATAGTACTGATCAGGTAAGACAAATGGAATAAAACTAAAATAAGTGTAGTAGAGATAAAGGGAAGTAGAAAATATGGGAATGAGCACATCTGTCAGTGGGTGTCACTATGACCCCACTAAACCATCAGTGGTGGGGTTTAGTTGAGAACTAGACAACATTGCTTTATTTTTTGGTGGCATATATATATAAGTGAGTCAAACCAAAGGGGAAATAGTGTTACATATACGTGTGTATGTGGTGCCACAACTTTATTTATATTGCTCACTATGGTGGGTCATTATTGAATCTTACATTATACAAGACTCTCTTAAGTTCACATGAGTACCTACCAAAAAGTGATATAATAGCATTAGGTTGTTGAAGGTCAAACTGTTTGCTCCATGGACAAGACTACCTTGACTCAATGCCATAAGAGAAGAGAAAAAAGGCCATGTAGATATTGTAGCAAGCCTCTCAGCCATGAAGCATGGAGACAGTGTAGGAAGTATTACAAGGATCACAGCCAGTGTTTTGCCACACAAGGCATGCTTTACCATTCATTGGTCACTACTGTACCAACAATATCTTGCCAGCCAGTTGATACTTCTATATTGGCACCTGGCCATCTTTGTCACCTTGCACAAACTGAGTCAGGTGAGTTTGTGACACCTTTAGGCTCACCTCAGCCTTCTGAATATGGCACACCAAGTGATAGCTCTGACAAAGAAGGTTCACTGATGGATTTTGAGCTCATCTCCCCCAACAACAGTACCATGTATGAGCCTGGTCAAATCCCTAAATGCAATGAGACAATACCCATTGAAACAAATGCCAAGGTTACTTTATGGAGCCAAGTGAGCCCAGTAATCCATCTACTGGTGAATGATGTAATGTTGTGGTTAGAGAAGTGGCATATTTCCACTAATACCAGTAATGGGGGCCTTGAGGATTTATTACTACCTCTTGCCAAAATCATACCGGGATGCAACTTACTATGTACATGGTACAAGTGGACAACTGTCATGTGGCTGGCAACATATAATCTAGAGACTGTCCTGATAACAGCATGTGTTAACAGTTTCATGGCATTCACATCCAAAAATGCTACCATTGCAATGTGTCCAAATTGTCAGGAATCCACCACCATTGAGGGAAAACATCCTTCACACTCTGAATACATTCCAGTCATACCCAATCAGAGGAAGCTGATGCAGTCCAACAAATATTGCAAAGCTATGTAGTACCACACTCAGTAGACTTGTTCCGTTGGATAATGTCACATTGAGCCATGATTGCCAAATGATGCCATAGTGTGCCAGAGAGGCCAAGTGAGCCTATACTTGGCCACAGAGTGTGAAACATAGATCTGCAACTTCATGCAAAGCATCCCCTGTGTTTCACCTATGATGCAGGAGAAAATCTATTTTTTGACGTTTTTTTGTGGATCAATATTGTGCAGGATGTGCAAGAGCACTAAAGAATTGAAGATATACATCTGGTACTCAATACCCATGGCACTCTGAATCTAGCTCCTGTGACTTGTGACGTGTCACAAAAATGCATGGCACTATCTTGGTTCACTGGTACTATCTGGCACTATATTTAAATATTAGCCCTAAAGTAAGATCAATACAAAGCACTTATAGTGCCAGATAGTACCAGTGAACCAAGATAGTGCCATGCATTTTTGTGACACGTCACAAGCCACAGGAGCTAGATTCAGAGTGCCATGGGTATTGAGTACCAGATGCATATCTTCAATACTTTAGTGCTCTTGCACATCCTGTACAACATCAACCTAAAAAAAAGGTCAAAAAATGGATTTTTGCCATCATAATGAGTGAGACATAGGGGCTGCTTTGCATGAAGATGCAGATCTATGTTTCACACTCTGTGGCCAAGTGTAGGCTCATTTGGCCTCCCTGGCACACTATGGCATCATTTGGCACTCATGGCTCAATGTGGCACTATCCAACAGAACAAGTCTAATATCAATCAAGCACAAACATATCCAATATATTTGATGGCAAACATTACAAACAGCCAAGAAGCAAGGGCTACTTTGAAGGTATGTATGAGTAGCCCTTTCTTCTTAGCAGTTTGTAATGTTTGCCATCAAATATATTGGGTGTGTTTGTGCTTGATTGATAGAGAGTGCAGTACCAGATAGCTTTGCAATATTTGTTGGACTACATCAGTTTCATCAGATGGGGTATTACCAGAATATATCCAGAGTGTGAACAATGTTATCCCTCATCAGTGGTGGAATCCTGACAATTTGGACACATTGCATTGGTAGCATTTTTGGATGTGAATGCCTTGCAACTGTTAACACATGCTGGAATCAGGACAGTCTCTAGATCATATGTTGCTAGCTGCATGTCAGTTGTCCAATTGTACCCTGTACAGGACAGTTGCATCCCAGAATGATTTTGGGAAGAAGTAGTAATAACTCCTCTATGCCCCCATTACTGATATTAGTGGAAACACACCACTTCTCTAGCCACAACATTACATCATTCACCAGTAGATGGATTACTGGGCTCACTTGGCTCCATAAAGTATCCTTGGCATTTGTTTCTATTGGTGTTGTTTTATTGCATATTAGGACTTGACCAGGCTCATATATGGTACTGTTGCCAGGGAAGATAGGCTCACAATCCATCAGTGAACCTTCTTTGTCAGGGCTATCACTCTGTGTGCCATATTCAAAAGGCTGAGGTGAGCCCAAAGTAATCAGAAACTCACCTAACTCAGTTTGCATAGGGTGACAAAGAGAGCTAGGTGCCAATATAGAAGTATCAACTGGCCAGCAAGATGATGTTGGTACAGTAGTGACCAAGAATGGTCAAGTATGACTTGTGTAGCAAAACACTGGCTGTGATCCTTGTAATACTTCCTATGCTGTCTGCATGAATCATGGCTGAGAGGCTTGCCACAATAGCCACATGGTTGTTTTTCTCTTCTCTTACAGCAATGAGTCAAAGTAGTCTTGTCCATGGGGCAAACAGTTTGACCTTCAACAACATTACGCTATTATATCACTTTTTAGTCAATGCTCATGTGAATTTAAGACAGTCTTGTATTTGAGACACTGCACCTACATGAATGTAGATTCAGTGATAACCTGCCATTATAAGCATTAAAAATAAAGCTGTGGCACCACATACACACGTATATGTAACACTATTTCCCTTTTGACTTGACTCACTTTCATATATATGCTGTCAAAAAATGAAGCAAGGTTGTCTGGTTCCCAACCAAACCCCACCACTGACAGCAACAGAAGAACAGTTGGACAACAGCTTGCTTTGACATTCATTGCAACAAGTGGGGCTACATACAAAAAAAGGCCATGTTAACAGTGTGCCCACTGAAGGTAATAATGCAAACTCCTCAGGCTCTCAGTCAAGTAGGCAATTGAGAACCTCTGCAGAGCACAAGCTGACCGTTGTGCCCAGCATTAATGAAGCAATTAAGTGCAGTGGCTGATGGGATAGATGCAATGGGCCAAAGAAATCAGGAAATAGTCCAAAAACAGGATGAGCAGATAATAAATGTAGAGCAATCAATATCCCAGGTAGAGAAAGCAGCATCTTTGCTGCAAAGAAGGAACTCAAGTAGCTCAATGACACAGCCAAGAATTGAGCCATTTCCCAATGTAATAGCAGAGGAGCACTGTACAGTCTTTGATGCACAAAAACAGTGCCCAAAGATAAAGCCCACAGAAAAACCTGTTACAGCTAGGGAGGGAGACAATGTGGTGCTTATATTAAAGCCTAAAAATCAAAAGAAATTGAAGATCCATGAAGCCATTGAGTGCAATAATAAGAGTGGGCTAATATTCAAGAGGCTATCAGAAGTCTAGCATGCCATCACCTCAAGGCTGGCATACCATGGAACCATCAGGAACTCAAGGCCAAGCAGAATGCACTTGACTTGTTCCATGAGCATTAACCTGGATTCAAACAGGCAAACAGATTCTGGGCCAGCATTGAAATGCTAAGAAAGTATCTTAAGAATAGCAGAAGCTATCAAAGAAAGAAGAACAAGGGTGCCATGGCCAAAAACAGCAGCTTCCTTAAGAGCCTGTTACAAGCAGGGCCAAAAGCTCCAGACAAGCAACAAAGAGATATTGGGTAGCTGGAAGAGTGCCAATTAGGGACAAGAGGGCAGACACAGATGCACCAGCACAATATTCATCAAAGAAAAAGCCTAGTACCACTCAAGAAGCACTCAGTCAAGTAGCAGCAAAGGACTTGGCAGTGATGAAAACCCATGGCTTTTACAGGAGCCTGTCACACCTACAGTTGAGAGCTCAAAACAAGTGGGAAAGAAATGTCAGGCTGCCAGAAGAGTGCCAGCAAGGAACAAGCAGGCCAAAACAGATGAGTTGGAGCAGATTTATCAAGAAGAAAATTTAGTTCATTACAAGAAGCACTCAGACAAAGCATCAGTGAAAGACCTGGCAATGATAAAGAAAAGGGAAAAGGAAAAATATCCACCCAAGCCTGAGCCAGGGAGGCATGCAAAAAAGCAGCAGTTCTTGCCAAATGACACTGCAAGCCCGGAACAGACTGAGTCTCATCATAGCCAAGAAGAATTATCAACAAGAAAACAGCTGCTTTCACAAGAGTTGGAAGCGCCGCCAGTTAAGCTACACTCCAGCAAGGTAGATAAATTTGCTGAAAAAGGCAATTTGTCTACCACAGCCTCCATATTCTCCATCATTGACAGAGTGGAGATACTACTGACAGACAAGGCTGTTGAAATATATGACTATTTGGTATCATTCTGCAGCTGAAAGTTTACTTAACAATTCTGGACTAGTCTTGGTCATTGTGGGACTAATCTACAGCTCTAACTTTGCACTTTCTTCAGATCTATGATCATATGATTATTCCCCCATAGTCAGGATCAAATTAGCACTAACACTAACTATTATGTACTAACCCTGAAACTGTTACAAAATGCTCCTGAATATTGAGAAACCCTCCATACTCAGTGTTGCAGCTGTATTACTTCTACAAGGGTATAAATGCTGAGCTTCTTTACTAATAAAAAATAGTATAACAATTGTCACTACTTCTTGATAAGTTCCTTATGTCCAAATCACTTCTTAAATTGCAACAGGTTATGAGCCCCAATTACCTTAATCTATTCTAAAGATGACTTCTACCAGTAAACAGAACAACACAAACATTTTCCCTGTAAAGGAGAGGTTTGATGGAAAGAACTACAGACTTAGGAGAATCAAGATGCAGATCCACCTTGAGGAAATGAAGCTTTGGAATATAGTAACAGGAAAAGAAGCTAAGCCCAAAGGAACAGCAGAAGAAGTGGAGAAGTTTCAAGAGAAGGAGAGAAAGGCCTTTAATGCCATATGTATCAATATGCAAGATTCCTTCATTGGACAAATCCAGGTCTCAAATACTGCCAAAGCAGCATGGGAATCCTTGGAGAAGATCTTTAGGGCAAAGTCAGTATCAAGCAAGCTTTATTTGGAACTAAAGTTCTTCATTTTGGTAACAAGTTGTAGTATATCATCATCTGGCTTCTTCCTCATGTTGGAGACACTTGCAGAAGAACTTTACAGTATTAATGCTGGTGTAGATGATGAAGAAAAGATACTCTGTCTGCTTTGCAGCCTACCAGACAAGTACAAGCCACTTATACTTTCTTTAGAAAGCAGTGAAGTCAATTTGACTTTAGACTATGCCAAAGGAAGACTTCTCCATGAAGGACTCAGATGTGTTGATCAAGCAGAGAAAATCAAAGATAATGCTTTATTCAGTTCAGAAAGGCACTCAGAAATGAAGGGAAAGCAACAAAACCAAAAAAAACCTGGCTGCTGCAACTATTGTAAAAAGCCAGGACACTGGGCAAGAGAATGCAAGAAGAAACAAGCAGACAAAGAACAGAAACTAGAGCAGGTAAACCATATAACTACTGATGAACAGTTATATGTAACCATACAAGAGAGTGCAAGTAACCAAAGTAATGAATGGTATATTGACTCTGGAGCCTCACAGCATATTTGTGGTATAAATGAGTGGTTCAGCAACTTAAAGACTATTCCTGTAAGAAAGGTTTATTTGGGAGATAACTCTGCTCTGGAAGCTACCTCAAGTGGGTCTATACAACTAAATATGATCAATAGCTCAGGGGCAACAACAGCAAGACTCACTGACGTACTCTTTGTACCTGGAATAGCTAAGAACCTACTCTGAGTCAGTAAGGCAACCGCTCAGGGACTGAAATTTGTTTTTATTAAGATGAGCTGCTTAATATTGAGTGAGAATGGACAAAAATTAGCTTTGGGAATTAGAGATCACAATATATACAAGTTACAATGCAAGATCATTGTACCTGAGTATGTCAACATTGCTGAAACTGATGAAACCAACTGGGAGACGTGGCATATGAGGCTAGGACACATTGGGAAACAGAAAATGAGCAAATTGGTAAAAAAAATCAGCTTGTTTTGGGCCTAAAATACTCAATTTCAATCAAATTGAATGTTTGTAAGGGAGGTTCATATGGCAAACAAGCTAGACCATGTTTCAAGAGCTCAGTGTTAAATCCAGCCAGATATGGAGGATACCTCTACCAGTCCCAGATCAGAACAGATTATCCCAGTTAGGAGATCTACCAGAATGAGAAATGTCCCTGGATCTTGGTGGCACACAGCCAATGATCATGGAAAAATTTATCTTGCCTTATGTGCCAAACCTCAGATTCTGGAACAGGCAATGCAAAGTCCAGATGCTGATATGTTGCAAAATGCCATGCAGGAGGAGTACCAATCACTGATCAAGGCAAAAACGTGGGAACTGGTAGATTTACCAAATGTGAGAAAGCCATTAGGATGTAGATGGGTCTACAAGATCAAGATAACCTCAAATGGTGCTGTTGATAAGTACAAGGCTAGATTGGTGGCTAAATGCTATTCCCAGATCCAGGGACTAGACATTGAGCAAACATTTGCTCCGGTTGCCAAGTTTAACACCATTAGGACAGTTCTAGCCCTGGCAGCTGTACACAGTCTAGATCTAAACCATATGGATGTCAAAACAGCCTTTCTAAATGGGGGATTTGCAAGAAACTATATATATGAAGCAACCAGAAGGTTTCAACAATCCAATAGACCCCCATAAGGTGGCAAACTTAGAAAATTGTTGTATGGGCTTAAGCAGGCACCTAGAGCATGGTATAGCAAGACTGACACATGTCTAGTGATAATTGGGTACTCTTGTAGCACTGCAGATCACAGTATATATATGAATCAGCTCAAGAAGGGTGTGAACACCCTGGTTTTTATGTGGATGACCTAATTATAGCTACAAAAGACCAAGAGGCACTTAAACAGACAAAATTAGATCTCTTCAGCAAATTTGAAATGAAAGATCTTGGAAAATTGAGCTATTTTCTTGGAATTGAGGTCAAATTTGACATACCTATGCAGAGAATTGTGCTGAATCAGTCTAAGTACATCAGGGACATTCTTAGAAGCTTCAAATGGAAAATTGCAGACCTGCAGCTACCCATATGGACAATAACTGAAAATTAAGCAAATCTCAGCCAGTTATAAATGAATATGGCTCAAATATGGACAAAAACTTTCCCTATCAATCAATAGTTTGTGGCCTAATGTACTTGATGGTGTCTACATGTCCAGATATTGTAGTAGCAGTTGAAACAGTCAGTCATTTCACGCAAAATTATGGAGCAGATCAAATTGCAGCAGTTAAGCGGATTTTCAGATATCTACAAGGTACCATAAGTATGGTACTGCAATACTCTGGAGTAGCTAATAGGCAAAAATTTGATGGATATAGTAATTCAGATTGGGGTAGGGATCTAATTGACAGACACTCTACCACAGGCTATGTATTTCTTTACACTGTTGCAGCTATTGCTTGGAATTGCAAGAAACAACCAACTATGGCCCTATCTACAACTGAAGCTGAATATATGGCTGCACTTCAAGCAACTAAGGAGGCTTTATGGCTATGAAAATTATTCAAAGACTTAGTTTTAATTCAGATGAACCAGCATGTATATACAAGGATAATCAAAGTTGTATTTCATTAGCTAGAAATCCTACAAAGCATGCCAGAACTAAGCACATTGAGATACAGCATCACTTTGTGAGAGAAGCTGTAGAAAATAACTTAGTAGAGTTAGTGTACTGCCCAACTAACAAAATGGTGGCAGACATATTGGCAAAACCACTAGTTAGGCTACAGTTTGAATATCTCAGGGAGGAATCAGGATTAAGAAATTAATTAGTTGAGGGTGAGTGTTGAATTATTGGACTATTTGGTATCATTCTGCAGCTAAAAATTTACTTAACAGTTCTTGACTAGTCTAGGCCACTGTGGGACTAATCTACAGCACTAACTTTACCACTTTCTTCAGATCTATGATCATTTGATTATTCCCCTATAGTCAGGATCAAGTTAGCACCAACACTAACTATTATGTACTAACCCTGAAACTGTTACAGAATGCTCCTGAATATTGAGAAACCCTCCTTACCCTGTGTTGCAGCAGTATTACTTCTACAAAGGTATAGATGCTGAGCTTCTTTACTAATAAACAAGAGTAGAACAATTATCACTATTTCTTGATAAGTTCCTTGTATCCAAATTACTTCTTAAATTGCAACAAAGGCAACAACATCAAGAGCTTGAATGGCTATCATAATGCCTTCAGTGCAATTTTTGAGCATTAATAAGCACACCAAGAGGTTGCAGCACTTCTTCAAGAGCAGTGCTCAAGAATACGTAGTTGAGTAGTACAAGGATTTGTTGCAAAGACTGGCATATGAGGTGCCAGACCTTGCAGTACTGGCCAAAGACCAGGATGTGTGGGAACTAGTGAATGAACAGTGGTATAAAGCTGTTGGGTTCCTGCGCAAGCAGTGGAATCAGAGCGTTGTGGTGGTGTAGAGGTACTCCTGGGAGAAGCTACACAACTCAAGGTGTGTGAGGTGTCTGATGGGTGCGATAACCTCTGTGTCTAAACTGCTGGTGTCTTTGTCAATATGTCACTATGGTAAAAGCTCCTGCTTCTCTAGCTTCCTAGGTGCTCCAAGTGTCTCCAAAGGCCTCTGTGTGTCTTGTGCACTACCCTGAAAAGCTCCTTGATGGCAGGTCTGAGATGTACTGTTGAAGGCAGGTGCAGTGATCAGCTGCTAATCAATAAGGTAGAAGTGTTACTGATAGAAGGGATGATTTATTGATGAGGGATTGCTTTCCCTTAAATACTTTTCCTGATTGCCAAGTGATTACTAATGACAAGGTTCTAGAAGATTCTAGGTATCAGTGGAATTCTTGATGACATCACTATGAGCTAAAAATATGCCAAGAATGTCCTGGAAGGTTCTAAAAGGCACAGCACTCTCAACCAATCAGGAATCAGTAGTCTGAAACCTGTGCAACATAGAAATACCATATATGGTATTGAAATGGTAGAGATGGTAACACAGACCTAGGTCATGTGTCACGGGTATTGACGCGGGTACTTGCCTTATATAGATACATCTACTGATCACAAAGCTGAATAACATCTGGGATAACTAATGCTAATAACTAATCAGGGTAAACATCATATGGGGATAATACTGATAATATGGGCAAAAGAAGAATGGGATAATACTGATAAGATAAAATATGGATAAGTATATCATAATGACTATATGAATAAACTTGTCTGTGGGAGGTATGTTTACCCTACCACATCCACCCCCCACTTGAGCTAAAAAGTTTCAGGGAACTTTTTAGCTAACCACTGTAAGTTTGGAGAACAAAGTGCTCTCTCAGTCTTCCTCAATGAAGCCACCTGTCCTTTCTTGAGATAGAAATCTACATGATGTCATTGATCGGATATTGTTTGAGTCCACACCACAGAAGGTTGCTGTTAGTCCTGGGCTCTCTGAGTATATAGTATACCATGCTGAACCATCTGGGTAGTTCACTGCAGTTGCTCTTGCTTTTACTTCCCATGGTCTTCCAAGAAGTAATTCAAAGTTAGCCTTTGCACAAATGAATACTGGGATCTCATGGGGTATTCCTTCAATGATGAGAGGGAAGCTGTGAATAATTCCTAAAAGCTTTGATTGCCCTGAGTTGGCATCCTTCATGCTCCAATTGATATTGGTGTCTATGGGCAATAGGTCTTTGCATGGTAGTTGTTTCCAAGCCTCCAAAGGCATCACACATATCTCAGATCCACTGTCTATATGACATAGGATTTCTTGATTATGCACAGTTCCTGTAGTTGTTGCAGTTGCCACTGAGTAGTAGTGTTTCTGGCTTTGATGCAGCTTACTGATATCTTGGCTTCCTTGAACTGTCCTGACCTGGTTGCCTTGAGTTGCTTCAATTGGATGCTTTCTTATTCTGATATGCTCATCCATAGTCTTTCTTACAGATGGTGATACACTGAGTAGCTCTCCAACCTTGATTGATATGTTGCTTCCTAGTATATGACTTGTCAGAGCCTCTGGGGTACCCTTTTGCTTGACTCTAGGCTGCATGTGGTAGTTGTTGGCCTTGGCAGACTCTTGTAAAATTAATGGGGGTGATGCTTTCTTCTCAATCACAACTTCTGGCTCACATCTTGGTACTTTTGTTGCTGGGCCTGGATTAGCCATTTTTTCAGGATGGTGTCTCTTTGAAGCATAAATTGAAGCTATATGATCTTGGGCCTCTCTGGGGTCCTCATAGTCAAAGTTCAGAACTTCAGCTGGATCAAAGTAGTCAGGATCTTCTTCTTCATGGAGTTGAACCTTTCTTGTATGAGAGGTGACTTGCTTGTAGTGAACTCTCATTCCTCCTTGTCCAAATGCTGTGGATAATTTGTCACCATGCTTACTGACTATGTATCCCTGAGGACTATATAGGACATCACCTGTGGATAGTAATGACTGAAGCTCTTGGCAATTTCTCTTGGAATGGTTGGCAGAGTCACACCACATGCATGTATATTTGACTTCTTTCTCTACTGGCTTCTGACCATATGCTTTGCTGGCAAGTAGCAAAGAGAGTTTTTCTAGTTGCTGTGTCAGCTCCTGAATTTGAGTGCTTTGATTGCTGGGATTAAGTATGTCTTGGCTATCTTGGATTTGTTCTGGGCTTGAAAGAAGCTTTCTGATTGGTGAGGTTTCTTCAGGGGCAAGTAGAATCTGCTTGGCTAACTGAAATGCAGGCAGTGAACTCATAGCTTTCACAGTAGGATTGTTTTCAATCCTTCTCACCAGGCCTTCTGGTAGTGCTCTGAGCAGATAGGCAGATAAAGTCAGATCAGTGATAATGCCTTGGGCTTTCAGTGACTCTCCAATTTGCTCAAGGCCACTCAAGTATTCTTTCAATGGTAGCAGCTTAAACTTGCTATAAGCAAAGTTCTCCAAGTCTTTAAGTGTGTAGTCAACTTGTCTCTCTCCATATTCATCAATCAAGTAGCTCTTCAAGAGGGTCCAATTTGTCAGCAGATCATTTCTTTCATATAAAGAGAGCATGATCTCATCAGTGCTGTAGGGGGGCATCTCTTCAGCCATAATGGCCTCAGGTATTTTGTGGGCTCTGCAGAAAAGCTCCCACCTCTTGATGAAAGCTTTAACTTTGGTTCCATCAAAGAAAGGGGTTCCTTGCATTCCTGGTAAAGGTAGATCCATGGTCTTGATAATTTGTTCTTTCTTAAGTCTTCTAGGGGCAGTTCAGTCAAACCCCCCACGTTGGGTGCCAAATATGTGGTGGTGTAGAGGTACTCCTGGGAGAAGCTACACAACTCAAGGTGTGTGAGGTGTCTGATGGGTGCGATAACCTCTGTGTCTAAACTGCTGGTGTCTTTGTCAATATGTCACTATGGTAAAAGCTCCTGCTTCTCTAGCTTCCTAGGTGCTCCAAGTGTCTCCAAAGGCCTCTGTGTGTCTTGTGCACTACCCTGAAAAGCTCCTTGATGGCAGGTCTGAGATGTACTGTTGAAGGCAGGTGCAGTGATCAGCTGCTAATCAATAAGGTAGAAGTGTTACTGATAGAAGGGATGATTTATTGATGAGGGATTGCTTTCCCTTAAATACTTTTCCTGATTGCCAAGTGATTACTAATGACAAGGTTCTAGAAGATTCTAGGTATCAGTGGAATTCTTGATGACATCACTATGAGCTAAAAATATGCCAAGAATGTCCTGGAAGGTTCTAAAAGGCACAGCACTCTCAACCAATCAGGAATCAGTAGTCTGAAACCTGTGCAACATAGAAATACCATATATGGTATTGAAATGGTAGAGATGGTAACACAGACCTAGGTCATGTGTCACGGGTATTGACGCGGGTACTTGCCTTATATAGATACATCTACTGATCACAAAGCTGAATAACATCTGGGATAACTAATGCTAATAACTAATCAGGGTAAACATCATATGGGGATAATACTGATAATATGGGCAAAAGAAGAATGGGATAATACTGATAAGATAAAATATGGATAAGTATATCATAATGACTATATGAATAAACTTGTCTGTGGGAGGTATGTTTACCCTACCACAGCGTAATAGCAGAAGTACTTATTAAGTGGTGGATTTTAATGGAGTGACTTGTTGAGTGTTGGGTTGGGCTTAATGTTAGTGTAGGGTATAGAGACTTGAATAGGTCATTAAAATTGGCATTTGAGGTACAATTGAAGTTTCAATGGAAATAAATCTATTCATACGCATGAAAAGCAAGAGAAATGGTTGAGTCAGGAAGTATAGAGTGTGAAAAAGTGGCAATGGCCAATCAATGCATGCAAATATAGGAGGTGATAGAGTGTCTGGGATCAGAAGGTTAGCAAATTGGCAGGGAACCAACCAAAAGCCACTTGTACATTGTTGTGACAAAAATTTTTGACCAAGTTTTTTGTGAAATCTATGATGCAATTATTTTATCATGGTCTCTGGATGGCGTCCTGAAGGGATCAGTACCCCATAGTTGTGGGACTTTAACTCTGTGATAGCCTTTTGATGGGATCATTACAATAGCTTTTGTAGGGTTAGTTGAAATGGGCTTAGAAGGCCACTTGAATAAATACACATCTAGTTCATCCAGTCCTTGCATATGTATTGTAGCATATGCATACCAGTATTGAATGGAGCATGCAAGAATATTTCTGGGTAGCGGATGCTGTTTAATATCCTGCCAATTCTTTTCAAGTTTATCCAGTATCTTGAAGGGCTCAATTGGCAGTGTTACAAGTCTTGGTATAAGAGCTGTAGAGGAATAGGGAGTTTAGCTAGTATTGTATTCACTAAAACTTAAATTGATCTTTATTGAGGTTCCAGCAGCTCCTCATATACATTTTGCCAGATCAATTGCTGACTAATTGTGTTTTCTAATGTAGGTTGTGGCTGATGACTGATTTGATTGCATCATCATCATCCAATAAGATCCTCCTTAATATATCTATTTCTGTCTGATAAGGATCTGCTGATTCATTTGCTGACTAATGTTATTGATATGATAGATAATACTGACATACTAATAACCTAAACATATAACTTAATTGATTTGCCTAAAAACTGATCTAACTCAAACATTCAAGCGGCAGATCATAACATTCTCCCCCACTAAAGTTGAGAGGGTTCTCCTGTATCTCTTTTCTTGTGATACCAATATCTTGATGGTTCAGTTTTGGTAGCAAGTCTTGCAAGCTTGAGCCTGTCTCTATGAACTAAATATTCCTGGATATTCCCTTGCTTATCCACTAGTTGGTAAGTTGCAAATGGATATTCTCTGATGATCTTGAATGGTCCTGTCCATTGCGGCTCAAACTTCTTCCAAGTGTTGTTTCTTAGCAATACAAAGTTCCCCACTGCCAATGCTTCTGGTGCTATAGTCTTATCAAATCTCTGCTTCATCTTTTCTGCACTTGGAGATACTTTGGCCTGTGCCTCTTGTCATCTTGGTTCCAATTGCTGGTGTCTACTGGGCGGACTAAGCTCATCTTCTAAGGCATCTGTAAGTTTGGGTTGTGTGAGATCTCCTGGAATCCTTGGTTCACATCCATACACTAAGTAAAATGGTGATTGTCCGGTAGTGTTGTGCACTCTGACTCTGCAGGCAAAAAGTGCTTGATCTATATACTCATCCCATCTACTGGCAGCTCCATTTGCATACTTGGTTAGCATTTTTCCAAATAATCCATTAAAGCATTCAGTGACTCCATTAGTTCTGGGGTGATATGCCAAGGTTTTCAAGTGTCTGATCTGCTGCATTTCCAGGTAAGCCTCTAATGTCTTTACCATAAAGTTTGCTCCTCTATCAGATAACATCTCCACAGGGCATCCAAACTTCATCAGGATCTCATGGTAAATGAAACTTGCAACTTCTTGTTCACTGGCTATTGGTACAGCTTTAGCAACTGGCCATTTAGTGGCATGGTCATTTACTACTATGATCCAATGGTTGCATTTCTTGGTGGTTGGCAGTCTTCCAATAAAGTCAACTCCCCATCTCTCAAATGGTCTTACAGGCTCCAAAGGGAAGAGTTTGGCAATTCTTTGTGGCTGGCCTTGATTAATTTGGCAGTTTGGGCATGTTTCACTAGCTTCTCAATATCTTGTTTCATTCTGGGCCACCATGCTCTGGCTTTCACAAGGCTATAGGTTCCTTCAATCCCAAGATGTCCATATCCCTTGTGTAGCTTAGATGTGGACATCCTGAAATTGAAGGAACCTATGGCCTTGTGAAAGCCAGAGCATGGTGGCCCAGAGTAAAGCAAGACACTGGAAAGCTAGTCAAAACATCCCCAAATTGCCAGATTCACCAAGGCCAACCACAGAGAAATTCTGAGCTCTTTCCCTTGGGGCTTGTAAGACCATTTGAAAGATGGGGAATTGACTTTATTGGAAGACTGCCAGCCACCAGGAAGTGCAGCTGTTGGATCTAAGTAGCAATTGACCATACCACTCAATGGACAGTTGCTAAAGCAGTACATGTAGCCAGTGAACAAGAAGTTGCAAGTTTCATCTACCATGAGATCCTTATGAGGTCTGGATGACCTGTAGAGATTTTAACTGATAGAGGAGCAAACTTTATGGCAAATACATTGGAAGCTTACCTAGAAATGCAGCTCATCAGACACTTGAAGACCTTGGCATTTCACCCTAGAATCAATGGTGTCACCAAGCAGTTTAATAGATTATTTGGAAAGGTGTTGACCAAGTATACAAATGGTGCTGTCAGTAGATGGGATGAGTATACAGTGCAAGCACTTTTTGCAAGCAGAGTTAGAGTACATAACACCACCCAATAATTGCCATTTTACTTAGTGAATGAATATGAACCAAGGATTCCAGGAGATCTCACAGAACTAAAGCTTACTGATGCCTTAGAAGATGAGCTCAGTCAGCTAAGCAGACACCAGCAGCTGGAGTAAAGATGTCAAAGGGCACAGGCCAAGGTATCTTAAATTGCAGAAAAGATAAAGCAGGGATATGTCAAGACTATATCACCAGAAGCATTGACAGTTGGGAACTTTGTATTGCTGAGAAACAACACTTGGAACAAGTCTGAGCCACAATAGATGGGACCTTCCAAGATCATCAGAAAATGTCTCTTTTCAACTGACCAACTAGTGGATAAACTAGAAATTTTTTGTTGGTTTGAAGAAAAACAGGTTATCTAATAGAGATAAATTTTTGCATTTGGAAACTTGTTATACAACAGATCATATGAATCGTCCTGGTAGCGAAACTTATAAATATTATTTTGGGCAAAACAATGAAGAAAAAGCAAAGGGGGAGAACAAACCAAAAATAATTGGGTCGTTAAGACATTTGGAGGAAGAAAAAATGGGACCTTTACCGAGTGCATTAATAGGAAACTTATGTATCAAGAATACTTATTTTAGAGTTGGAGTCAACCAAGGTCCATCGTCTTTTTTGGCAGCTATATTGTATGCTTTAAATCCGACTTTGTTTAAGAATTTCAACAAACAGATAGATGTTATAAGAAAGAGTTTAAGTACAGAAGGGTTAGAGGTAACAAAGCAGGAAACATGTAACATTCCTTTTGATATGGTAGTGGAGACGTTTAATAATTCCGAAAAGAATTTGGACGGTAAGTACTATTATAGGTATTTTGAGGAAACGTTTGGTATAGATATTATTTTAGTGGATGTTACGAAAAACAAAGGATATAACATTTATGTACCCAATGACGGTAAGTATCTCTGGAAACAGAAGTTTAATCGTGGTATAATAATATTTAGGAATCAGACTAAGTTGTATCACGAAACAAAAATAACATATGAGCCTGTAATATCGTCAAAAGGAAAAACGATGTTTACAAATGATGACGAGTTGTATTCATCGCTAATAGACGTAAAAATATCTTTAATGTTAAAACCGACAATAGTTCCAGGCAAGGATGCTTTTTTATTGCAAGATCTTGATCATCCTGTAGAGTTGGGAACAAAGAGAGTTAAGGCACAATATGTGAACAAGGATGGTATTTGTGTTGCTGTACAATGGGATGATGATACATTTCAGAGATGTTTTTCGAGGCCATTGTGGAAGGTTCCAATATTGGATGAACAGCCAGGGAATCCGCTTAAGGAACATCTTAGTTACATGAATAACATTAGGAAACAGTTAGGATTAAAAGAAAAGTTTTGGAGAAGTTCTGGTGACAAGATAGTGTATTTACCAAATAAACAAACGGTAGAGAGTTATAGGATGTGGTTATATAACACAAACGCAAATAAATAATTTGTGGCAATAATATCTGGCAATAATATCTGGCAATAATTTGTGGCAGTAATTTTATAATAGTTGTATTTACGTAAATATTAATCTTAAGTTGTCGACTTGAGTTTGAATTTAAAAGATTATAATTATTTTTTAAAAACCAAAATTAAAAACCAAATTTATATTTGATATTAGTTTTAACCCGAATTTATAATTTCATATCACACTTAACTCTTTTACGTATATACCCTCTTCTAATAACTTCTTTCTCCTCTATACCCACTCTTCAGGCACAGTAATTTTGTTCAGCTGAGTCTGATTTCTTGGACTCAAAAGCAACCAAGTAGTCCTTTCCCTCCTGTTCTTGGCTCAGTACTCCAATGATTGCATAGTCTGAAGCATTTGTGCACAGAGTAAACTCTCTTCTAAAGTCCAAGATATTTAAGCTTGGCAGCTTAGCAGTTCATTCTTGAGCATCTGAAATGCAGTCTCACAGGCTATCTCCCACTTCAAGGTGTTGTCCTTCTTGAGAATATCAGCTCAAGGGACTGCAATTTGTGCAAAGGACTCGACAAATCTCTAATAATAGGAAACTATTCCAAGGAATGATCTCAGTGCTTATATGCTGCTTCAGATTTTTGATGACTTCAACCTTCTTGCAGTCTAAGACTACTGCTGCACAAGTCACTTTGTGTCCCAGGCATTCAACATGCTCCTTTATGAACTCACACTATGCTTGCCTGCCATTCAGCTTGTTCTCTCTTAGCCACTTTGAGACCTTTTCATTGTGTACCAAGTGTTCCTCTTCTGTCTTGATGTATATCAATATGTTGTGTAGGTAGAGTACCATAAGCCTCTCTCAGTACTCCTAGATGACTGTTTGCACTAAGGTCATGAATGTTGCACAGGAATAGGTAGGCCAAAACTCATGATTAAGTACCTGTAATATCCATATCTAATCCTGAATGCTGTCTTAGGGATTTCTTCTGGTTCCTCCCTGATCCGGTTTTATCCTGACATGAAGTTAATCATGCTGGATATAGCTGGTACATTGTGTAGGTCCAAAAGCTCATCAATTCCAGGTAGGGGGTACTTATACTTCACAGTAACTGAGTTGGGGGCTCCACAGTCAATGCACATCCTAGGTGCTCCATCCTTCTTTTTCACAATATGCACTGATGCTCCCCAAGGTGACTTGCTGGGTCTGTTGTATCCTTGCTCCAATAACTAACATATTTGTCTCTTTGTCTCTTTCAACTCCAATGCTAGGTATCTTACTCCCAGGAGGGCTATCTTCTTTGTCTGTGGCATTATCCACATCTCTGACTTGTGGTGGGCTTACCAGTTCATAACTTAGCAGTACAGGTGAATCTTGCTGCAAAGATGAGATATGGATATAAGGAACATGTCAAGAAATAGTGATAATAGTTGATCTGCTGTTCACTCATGAAAAAACTCAGTATTATACCTTTGTAGAAGTAATACAACTTTAGAACTGAGTAAGGAGATTTTTTCAACACTCAGGAGCATACTGTTGTGGTTTCAGGGTTGGTATATAATGTTTGGTAAAAGTGCTAATTTGATCTTTACTATAGGGGAATAATCATAGGATCATAAATCTGGAGCAAGTGGCAAAGATAGGGCTGGGAGTTAATCCTGCAATAACCAATATTAGTCTAAAACTGTTGAGTAAATTTTGAGCTGCTGAATGAGACTAAATAGTCCAATATTTCAGCACACCACCTCTACTAAAAATTTTCTCAATCCTGAATCCTTTCTGAGATTCTCAAATTGTGGCCTGGCTGCTGATTTTGTCAATTTATCTGCTACAACTTTGTCAATTGGACAGTATACTAACTGTACTAATTTATTTGCTACAGCTTTGCTCACAAAGTGATGTTATGTATCTATGCTTAGTTCTGGCATGATTAGTAGGATCTCTAGCCAATGAAATATAACTTTGATTATTCTTGCAAGTACATATTGGTTCTACTGAGCTAAAACCCAAGTCTTTGAATAATTTCTGTTGCTATATAGTCATCTTGGTGGTTTGACAAACAGCCATATATTCAGCTTCAGTTGTAGATGGGGCCACAGTTGTTTGTCTCTTGCAATTCTAAGTACTAGCTGCACCAGCATAAGGAAATCCATACCCAGTGGTATAGTGTCTGTTCATAAGATCCCTACCCCAATTTGAATCACTATAACCATCAAAATATAGATATTAGATGCTCCAGATCACTCCAGTACCATATTTATTGCTATGAAAAATAACTTGACCCTGCAGGGGGATCCAATCAAGATCAGCTGTCATGACCCCATTTAGAGGCTGTCATATTACCAGCAGCTTGGAATCAGCACCCTGTTGATGATCTTGTGACAGGATCACAATGGCATTTTGTTGGTTTTACTACAAAGTCAAATGATAAAGCCAGTGGGATGCAATTAGTGCTGTGAAAATAATTGCATGGCATTAGTGTGGTCTTATTGCCCACTACAACTATTTTGAATGGATCCAGCTGGCAGGGACATCCAATTGCCTTATATGACAAAAATTTGACAGTATTTCAATGGCCTCTCAGCAAGGCTTGGATGGCATTATAACAGCAGTATGGCAGCCTACAGCTAGTTCTGTATAATACTACCGTTGTTGTGGTGTATAGGTCTGGATATATTTTGGTAATACCCTGTCTGAGGAAGCTAATGCAGTCCAACAAACAGTGCAATGCTATAAAGTACTGCACTCAGTATCAATCAGGCTCATACGTATCCAATGTATTTGATGGCAAAAATTACAAACAGTTAAGTAGCAAGGGCTACTTTGAGGGTGTGTATGACCATGCCTTTGCCTTAGCACTTGATGGATTCTCATCAAATAAGTGCTCTGTCTGCAAATCCTGCAGGCCACTGACTCTCATCAATCTGAATCTGCCACCCCTCTTACGGTATCAGTTCAATAATCTAATGGTAGTTTCACTATTATCTGAGCCTAAATCACCATCCAACTGGGATAGCTACATGTATCCATTGCTGGATGAATGTTGTATGCTTTCCCATGGGATAACAATAAATGTCCATTATGTAACAGCACATATTATAATCTGCATTGGAGATACGCCAGCCATCAGCATGATAGCAGGTTCTTCTGGGCACAATTGAAAGTAATGCAGTCAAATGTATGAGGTCCAGGGGATTTACTCCATAATTCACACACATTATCATTACCCAAACACCAACCCCAGGAATATCATCTTCCCACAGGGAGAATCTATAGAAGTCAGCATATAACAGCAGCAAGTTGGCAAGCTAAAAGCCATTGGCCAGAATATTAAATCAATTGGAAACCAGAGATACTTAAGACAGAGGGAATCTGTTGGAGCAAAAGCTTTCCACTGGGAGCAATGCATTTGCTTTTCAACAATATCCATGTACCTATGACTAAGTTGTATATAGGGGATTTCAAGCTAAATGAGCCCATTGAGATACTGGAGAAATTTGAAAGAATTGGCAAGATATTACAAAGTATCCGCTACCCTAAATACTTCTCACAATCTCCAATCAACGTTCATACACATTTGCACCAATACAACAGCAAGGGCTTGATGAACTGGATATGTATTTATCCAAGTAGAATTCTGAAGCCATTCCTACCTAGAGTATATTGGAAGCACTGGGAGTCATATTTAGACAATGTGGGAGTATTTATCCAGAAGCGGATCACCAATGCCAACTTGACACATGTACAGCAGTTGTGCAAGGAGTTTGTGACAGGATTTGAGCGGCTATACTACAAACATAAGTCTAAATGCCTAGATCTCTGCTGCTACTGTATCCATTTTCTACTCTATTTTGCACAGTGTATGGAGAATATTAGACCTTGCTACACCTTTTGGGATTTTCCTATGGAGCAGTTGTGTGGGGAGATAGGAAGACAAGACAAGTTGCAGGTACTACCATATCCCAATCTCATCAAGAATATTACCTTCAAGTCCATCATGGATGTGATGAGCTGGCACATGGAGGACAGCCGGGAAGAGTTGGGAAATACTCAGGACAGATGTGGAAATGGAGACACCTATGGCTATGGCACTAAGAAGCTAAGCAGCCCCAATGCATGGGTAATCAGTTAGGTAATGTAAAGTTGGGTTTGGTGCGACAAGCAACTAATTTCCATTAGGGAAACTCTACCTAGATATGCTGGATTTCTCTTGCTCACATGCCAACTTCTACACCATTCAATATGGAGAACATCTCCAGCCCTAGAATAGTGTGATGAGTACTTCTGGGATATTCTTTGGCAGTTGATCAGGCTGAGCAGCCATTATAGAGTCCTCTGAGGTGAAAATGCTTATATTGTGCTGCTCAGAGTCAATCCTAACTATTGGTGGAGTTGAGATTAGATTTTTGTCACAATCTGATATCTTTTTTGTATGGAATTTGAAATTTCATTAGACAACACATTCCTGAGCTTGATCAACTTATGTACTCTGGTACTTAGGAGGTTGTGAGCCTTAAGTCTATTTCAGTAGCCTAAGAGATATTCATTTACACTTTGGGCTCTGATTTTGACTTATCTCTGGGTAGTTTCTAGGCATATATTGCTCACCCAGCTTTCTTTAGTGCTCTTTGCCAGGTCAATATCCTAACCTTTTCTCAATGTGGGTAGATTTACAAAGTATTCTACAACAGCTTCTTTTTGGAGATATTTGGCCATAGCAACTAATTCCAGCCAAAAATGTCAACACATTATTTGTTTGTGAACCATGGATCTTTCCATATCAATTGTTAATCTGCTGGCAAATTCTGAAACTCTATTTTGTTGTGTGGAGTAGTTTACAGTATTTTTGTGCTTTCTGCCATGAGTCTTGAAGAAATGGTTGAAAAGCCAAAGGTATATTTGCCACCATTGTTGTGTTGTAACTTTCTGAGGAGTATTGGAAGTGATGTGGAGAACTAGAATATATGTAAGTTGTTCACTTGTAGATCATAAGTATGGTATATATACTTTTGATGAAGTAGAGCAAACAATGTGTAGAGTTTGCTAAGCATGGTCCCAAGAATATGTGTGCAAAGTTGAGGGGCTTTTGGACAATGTTGAGAAAGATCATAACATGGGTTCCTAAAAATTTGGTCAAACAATACCAAGTAAATCCTGAGAAGAGAGGTGGCCAGGACAGAATGCTAATCAAAGTAGAAGATCTATGCAACTCAGTTAGCATGAATATTTAGGTGATGACTTAGCTATAGCATATTGTAGAATATTTTCTGAATTATTGACTTGTTTCTCTCTCCACCTTGGCTTTATACTCCCACAACCTAGACAGAGCTACTTCCTTTTATTTGATGAAGTATGCCCTTGTATATTTTGTATAATTATCAATAAATCTAGTCAAATAGCTCATTCTGCCTAAGGATAAATTTTGTATTGGCTTGCATGGATCTGAGTGTCATGATCACATGACATCCCTGGTCTCCAGTTATCTAGCCAAATCAAGTCAGTGAAGAAATCCCAGTTCCTTCTAGAAAGTTCTACTACATTCTAGCAACTTCTTGAAAGCTCCAAGTCAATATTACACAGCAGAACAGTCTATGGAAGCTTCCCATTAGAGTTTATGTAGTCCCATGCCATATATGGTAGCTACATGTCACATGACCTAGTTACATGATCAGCTGACCCCTGACATATCTCCATGTGATATTCCAGTCTGTTCTTTTGTATATTCTATCTCAGCACATTTACTGTGCCTCATCCCAGAACCCCATCAGTATTAGCCAATATCTCTTGGCATCCATATTGCCAAAAAGTATATATAGTCCTATCCCCCCTTATGTATTCCTCAGTCTGATAAGTTCAGGTCCTGAATAAACAGCCTTGCCTTGGAAATCCACCTTGCCTTGTTGATCCACACCTAAGTCCTTTCCTGGTCCTGCCTTGCATAGCTCTACTCTCCTGCCTTGTGTCTATTCATAACACTGAATGAATCCCTATGAAAATTATTGTAATGGTCCCGTCAAAAGGCCTTCACAGGTATAAAGTCCCACAACTAAGATGTAATGATCCCATCAGTACACTCTCTGAAGACTGTTGAAATATAATTGCACCCCAGATTTCACAAAAAACTTAGTCAAAAGCTTTTATCACAACAATATGTAAGTGACTTTTAATTGGTTCACTGCCAATTTGCTCCCTTTTGATGCTGGACACTCTAACACCTCTGGCATTTGTGTGCATTGATTGGCCATTGCTTCATTTTCACACTCCTTACTTCCTAGCTCAAATGTTTCTCTTACTTCTCTTGCATACATATTTGATTTATTCCCGTTGAAACTTCAGTTGTATCTCAATTGCCAATTGTATTGACCTATACAAGTCCCTATGCCCTACACTAGCATTAAGCCCAGCCCCACACTTGACAACTAACTCTTGGTGTGCCTATATATGTTCCATAACTCCACTGCAGGCATTGTGATAGAATTTCAAGCTCTTGACATTGTAGCCTTGTCTGTCAGTGGTATCTCCACTCTGTCAAAAATGGAGGGTGTGGAGGCTGTGATAGACAAATTGCCTTTTTCAGCAAACTCATCTACCTCACTGGAGTGTAGCTCAACTGGCTGTGCTTCCAACTCTTGTGAATACAGCTATTTTCATGTTGGTGTTTCTTCTTGGCAATGATGGAATTCTGTTTGTTCCAGGCTTGCAACAATAATTGGCAAGAACAGCAGCTTTTTTACATGCCTCCTTGTCTCAGGCTCTGGTAGATATTTTCTCTTCACCTCTTCCTTTATCATTGTCAGGTCTATCACTGCTACTTTGTCTGAGTGCATCTTGTAATGAACTGTGTTTTCTCTTTGATAAATCCTGGTCTGATGCTTGTGTTTTAGCCTGCTTGTCCCTTGCTGGAACTCCTCTGGCAACCTGACATTTCTTTCCGGCTTGTTTTGAGTACTTAAACCGTAGTTTGATGAGCTTCTGTAAAAGCCGCTTGTTTTATCACTGCCAGGTTGTTCACTGCTATTTAGACTGAGTGCTTCTTGAGTAGTACTACGCTTTTGTTACAAGTCTTGGTATAAGAGTTGTAGAGGAATAGGGAGTTTAGCTAGTATTGTATTCACTAAAACTTGAACTGATTTTTATTGAGGTTCCAGCAGCTCCTTAAATACATTTTGCAAGATCAATTGCTGACTAATTGTATTTCCTAATATAGGTTGTGGCTGATGACTCACTTGATTGCATCATCATCACCCAATAAGATCCTACTTAATATATCTATTTCTGTCTGATAAGGATCTGCTGATTCATTTGCTGACTAATGCTACTGATTTCATAGATAATACTGATACACTGATAACCTAAACATATACTAATTGATTTGACTAAAAACTGATCTAACTTAAACATTCAAGCGGCATATCATAACACTTTTTCTTCAATAAATGTTGTGCTGGTGCATCCATGACTGCCTGCTTCTCCCTAATTGACACTCTTCTAGCAACCTAATGTCTCTTTGACACTTGTCTGGAGCTTTTGGCCCTGCATGTAATGGGCTCTTGAGGAAGCCACTGGTTTTTGGGCATGCCACCCTTGTCTTCTGCCTTTGATAGTTCCTGCTATTCTTAAGATACTTTCTTAGCATTCCAATGCTGGCCCAGAATCTGTTTGCCTGTTAGAATCCAGGTTAATGCTCATGCAACAATTCAAGTGCATTCTGCTTGGCCTTGAGTTCCTAATGGTCCCATGGTATGCCAGCCTTAAGGTGATGGTGTGCTAGACTTCTGATAGCCTCTTTAATATTAGCCCACACTTTGGCATTTCAATCAATGGCTTCACGGATCTTCAATGCCTTCTTGTTTTTAGGCTTTGGTATAAAAGCCACATTATCTCCCTCCCACGCTGTTATTGATTTTTTTGTGGGCTTTATCTCTGGGCACTGGTATTGTGCTTTAAAGACTGTACAGTGTTCCTCTGCTGTCAGATTAGGAAATGGCTCAATTCTTGGCTGTGACATTGTGCTACTTGAGTCCCTTCTTTGCAGCAAAGATACTGCTTTCTCAACCCAGGATATTGATTGCTCTACATGTATTATCCACTCATCCTGTTTCTGGACTATTTCCTGATTTCTCTGAGCCATTGCATCTATCTTACCAACCACTTCACCAAATTGCTTCATTAATGCTCCTTATGCAGAATTATTGTAATGATCCCGTCAGAAGGCAGTTACAATTTAAAGTCCCATGACTAAGAGGTACTGAGCTCATCAGGACTCCATTCAGAGACTGTTGAAAAGTAATTGCACCCCCTAATTCATATGAAACTTAGTCAAAGGCTTTCATTACAACAATATATAAGTGGCTTTTAATTAGTTCCTTGCCAATTTGCTTACTCTCTGATCCTGGACACTCTATCACCTCCTACATTTGTGTGCATTGATTGGCTATTTCCTCTTTTTCACACTCCTTACTTCCTGACTCAACCTTTTCTCTTACCTTTCATGCATACAAATTGATTTATTTCCATTGACAATTCAGTTGTACCTTAATTGCCAATCCTAACAACCTATACAAGTCCCTATGCCCTACACTAACCTTAAGCCCAACCGCACACTTAACTACTCATTCCAGTGATGTCCACCACTCAATAAGTGTTTCTGCTGTAACACTCTGGTTCCATGACTTTGGCAGGAACCCAATGGCTTAATGCCACTGTTCATTCACTGTTCCCACACATGCAGGTCTTGATCTGGCACTCCAAGGTCTGGCACCTCATCTGCTGGTCTTTGCAACAAATCCTTGCAATATTCAAGTGTGTTTTCTTGAGCACTGCTTTTGAAGAAGTGCGGCAACCTCTTGGTGTGCCTATATATGTTCCAAAATTGCACTGAAGGCATTGTGATAGTCTTTCAAGCTCTTGACATTGTAGCCTTGTCTGTCAGTAGTATCTCCACTCTGTCAATAATGGAGGAAGTGGAGGCTGTGGTAGACAAATTGCCTTTTCCTGCAAACTCATCTACCTTGCTGAGGTGAAGCACAACTGGCTGCATTTCCAATTCTTGTGAAAGCAGCTGTTTTCTTGTTGGTAAATCTTCTTGGCTATGATGGGATTCAGTCTGTCCAGGGTTTGAGGCGTTATTGGCAAGAACTGCAGTTTCTTATATGCTTCCCTGTCTCAGGCTTGGATAGACATTTTTCTCTTTGCCTGTTGCTTTATCACTGCCTGGTCTTTCACTACTACTTTGTCTGAGAGCTTCTTGTAGTGAGCTATGCTTTCTCCATGATATATTTTGCTCTGATGCATGTGTTTTGACCTGCTTGTTCCTTGCTGGAGCTATTCTGATAACCTGGTGTTTTTTTCCTGCTTGTTTTGAGCTCTCACCATGGTTATAATGGGCTTGTGTACAAGCCACCAGTGTTTATCAATGCCAAGTCCTTCACTGCTACTTTGACTGGGTGCTTCTTGAGTGGCACTATGCCTATTCCTTGATAAATGTTGTGATGGTGCATCCATGTCTGCCCGCTTGTCCCTAATGGACACTCTTCCAGCTCCATGACGTCTCTTTGCTGCTTGACTGGAGCTTTTGGCCCTGCTTGTAAGAGGCCCTGGTTGAAGCTGCTGGTTTATAGCTATGGCACCCTTGTTCTTCTGCCTTTGATAGTTTCTGCTATTCTTAAGATACTTTCTTTGCATACTAATGCTGGCACAAAATCCATTTGCCTGTTTGAATCCAGGATAATGCCCATGGAACTAGTCAAGTGCATTCTGCTTGACCTTGATTTCCTGATGATCCCATGGTATGCCAGCCTTAAGGTGATGGCATGCTAGACTTCTGACAGCCTCTTGAATACTAGCTCACTCCTCAATATTGCACTTAATGGCTTCACAGATATTCTTTGTCTTGTGATTCTTGGGCGTTGATATAAGCACCACATTGTCTCCCTCCCACACTGTGATAAGTATTTCTGTGGGCTTTATCTTAGGGCACTTTTGTTCTGCTTCAGAGACTGCAAGGTTTTCTTCTGCTGTTACATTTGGAAATGGATCAAATCTTGACTGTGACATTTCCTGTGAAAGATTATTGAGTTGATCCTGTCAAAAGGCTGTCACAGAGTTAAAGTCCCATGACTAAGAGGTACTGATCCTATCAGGACACTGTACAGAGATCATCAAAAAATAATTTCACCCCAGAATTCACAAAAAACTTAGGAAAATATTTCATAACAACAATATATATGTGGCTTTTGATTGGTTCCCTGACAATTTGCTCACTTTCTGATTCCAGACACTCTATTGCCTCCTACATTTCTGTGCATTGATTGGCTATTTCCTCTTTTTCACACTCCTTATTTCCTGACTCTACTGTTTCTCTTACTTTTCATGCATACAGATTGATTCATTTCCATTGAAACTTCAGTTATACCTCAATTGCTAAATGTGATGACCTATACAAGTCCCTATACCCCACACCAACATTAAGCCCAACCCCACACTCAACAAGTAATTCCATTAAACTCTACCACTCAATAAGTACTTCTGCTGTAACGCTCTGATTCCAAAACTTTGGCAGGAGCCCAACAGCTTTATGCAACTGTTCATTTGCTGGTTCCCACATGTCCTGGTCTTTAGCCAGCACTGCAAGGTCTAGCACCTCATATGCCAGCCTTTGCAATAAATCCTTGCAATATTCCAGTGCATATTCTTAAGCACTGCTTTTGAAGAAGTGCTGCAACCTCTTAGTGTGCCTATATATGTTCCAAAATTGCACTGAAGGCATTGTGATAGTCTTTCAAGCTCTTGACATTGTAGCCTTGTCTGTCAGTGGTATCTCCACTCTGTCAACAATGGAGGATGTGGAGGCTGTGGTGGACAAATTGCCTTTTTCAGCAAGCTCATCTACCTTGCTGGAGTGTAGCTTGACTGGATGTGTTTCTAGCTCTTGTGAAAACAGCTGTTTTCTTATTGGTAACTCTTCTTGGCTTTGATGAGATTCAGTCTGTTCCAGGCTTGCAGCATTAATTGGCAAGAACTGCATTTTTTTTCATGCCTCCCTGTCTCAGGCTTGGATAGATATTTTTCCCTTTCCCTTTTCCTTTATTACTGCCAGGTCTCTCACTGCTACTTTGTCTGAGTGCTTCTTGAGTGGTACTATGCTTTATCCTTGAGAAATGTTGTGCTGGTGCATCCATGTCTGCCTGCTTGTCCCTAATTGGCACTCTTCCAGCTACCTGATGTCTCTTTGACACTTGTCTGGAGCTTTTGGCTGTTTGTAATGATTGCCATCAAATATATCAGATATGTTTGTACTTGATTGATACTGAGTTCAGTACTCTATAGCTTTGCAATATTTGTTGGACTTCCTCAGCTCCCTCAGCTGGGGTATGACTGGAATATATCAGGAGTGTGAACAATGTTTTCCCTCAACAGCAATAGATTCCTGACTATTTGGACATTTAGCAATAGTAGCATTTTTGGATGTGAATGCCATGCAACTGTTAAAACATGCTGGAATCAGGACAGTCTCTGGATCATATGTTGCCAGCAATATGATGGTTGTCCACTTGTACCATGTAGATGATAGGTTGCATTCTGGTATGATTTTATCAAGAAGTTTTAATAAATTCTCAAAGCCCCCATTACTGATATTAGTGGAAACTTGCCACTTCTCTAGCCACAACAGTACATCATTCACCAGTAGATGGATTACTGGGCTCACTTGGCTCCATAAAGTACCTACATGAATGTAAGACTCAATGATGACCTGCCATAGTAAGCATTATAAATAAAGTTGTGGCACCACATACACCTATATATGTAATAATATTTCCCCTTTAGTTTGACTCACTACCATATATAAGCCACCAAAAAATAAAGCAAAGCTGTCTGGTTCTCAACCAAACCCCACCGCTGACAGCAACAGAAGAACAGTTGGACAACAGCTTGCTTTGAAATTCAGCGCCACAAGCAGGGCTACATACAAAAAAAGGCCCTGTGGACAGTGTGCCCCTAGAAGGTAATGATGCAGACTCCTCAGGCTCTCAGTCAAGTAAGTAATTGGGAACCGCTGCACAGCCACAAGCTGACCATTATGCTCAGGCAGACAAGAATGTAGCAACCGCAGTACCCTCAGATGATGAACAGCAAGTGACCATGATAACATCACCACCACCCATATTAGCAAGTACATTGTCAGCTCATACCAATGCACTGATGAAGCAATTAGGTGCAGTGACTGATAGGATAGAAGCAATGGCCCAGAGAAATCAGGAAATAGTCAAGAAACAGGATGAGTGGATAATAGACTTGTTCCATTGTACTGTGCCAGGGCACGTGGCACAATCCGTGGTTGTAAAGAACAATTGGGTGCAATATTATAGCTACCAGAAGGCAGGATTGTTCTGGACAATTTTGCACTATGCGGGACAATCTTGCACACTATGGCACAATCTGACACAATGAGGTTGGCATGGATGATTGCGCCAACTTGTAATGTTTGCATCAAGTGCATGATTGGATACCGCTATTATGGCAGGCAAAATCCGGTATTTGGATATGTTTCTTTAATGTAAATGGAAATCGATGTGTATCACACTATAAACTACACTGATACTTACCATTTTGGTTACCCTCACTCCAATTGGACAGTATCTCAGTAGTTAATTGGTCCAAAAGTATCCTGAAGCTGGCAGCCCCCAATTGGCTCATTGACTTCTGAAAAAGCTACCTGATTTGCCATCAAATATCCCATTTGGCCCATTGAGCAAGTAAATCCCTGATACTAGTGATTGGACAAGGTGTCATAGCTAGCATGCAAGCAATTGTGTAGGTGCAAAACAGATCCAATAGCTGCACTGGTATTACAGATGACGTATATATATGCAGGGTGTTTATTTATAGGGGTTCTGTCTCAAATGTGAGACAACCTTGATATTACTTATATCAAAAATTGATGATCACTGATGTGCAATGGCTTGATTTGGATTGCAAAAAAAAAAGGGTTGTTGGGATCATTACAAATGTGAGCAATTCAAAGCAATTGCATCATCTTCTCCTGGGTTTTTTTCTCACAGGGATTACTGCTGAAGCATTTGGTAGTGACTCACTTTGCACACCTATACTACTTCCTGGCTGACTATCATCTTGGCTACTTGTGTATTTGTAGTCAGTATTTTGCCTCCTAGTTGATGAGTGCAATGCTGCAGCTCGGCCACGCTGAATTGCTCCAACTGAACCAACTGAACCGGCCTGTAGTGCCACGTGCTGAGGCGTTCTTTTACTTGCCAAGGGCTCCAGTGGTTGAGGCACTTCATGTTGGTCATCTTCAGTCAGTTCACCAGAAGTAACTTGCTGATGGTCAGGCAAAACGGCACACGCAGGTGCACCTTGATGCATTGAGATGGCCCTTGGCTGAGTTCAATGTGATGGCGCATGTTGACACAACTTGGTCTGCTCCAATGGACTTGTGTCTAAATGAGCAGTTTGGCAAGCTCTTGTAGTTTTGCTCTGAAGCGCACACATTGACCCAACGCGTGTTGACTCAATGCATGTTGACTTGATGTGGGGTGTTCTGGTAAAGGGTGTTGGCATGGTCTGGGCTGACGTGCGCCGGCATGCTGTGGTTGCAAGAGATGGTAGGGAATCCAGCAAGGCATGCTGGCGCAATCTGGACAATGTTGCTTGCGGTCTGTATTCTTCCTCATGAAGCTCACCATCTGATTCCTCAAGGTATTCACATACCCTCTGTCTGATACTTTGGATCTGTTGCCTGGATGAGTCCTGTGTATATTGCTTTTGGAAGCCACTGAGCTCTACTAATATATCACGTAGTACATTAGCCATTTGAGGCAAAAACTCATTTAAAATCTCTTTGGTTCCCAAAGTCAAGGCACAAATGGACGCGTCCGGCCCGTACTGTGCAAATTGCATGCAAAATTGTTCCTGCACGGCTTCTTTGTCAAATCCCCTCACTCTCAGCTCATTCTTGATTCCAATACTTGTCTTGTTATATATCTTTTTACATACATTGGCTGGCATCTTGATGTAGAACTCATGCCACAGCTTTCTACTCAAATTCTTCCATCTTTGTCAACTCTCTGAGGTATCTAGTTCTGCTAGATTAATTAGTAGTGCCCAAATATCTGTATGAAGGCTCATCACAGACACTTGGGCCATACTAAAATCATTTGGCAAGAACTCAAACAGATCCAACATTGACTTTTCCGGTCCAGACTGTGCTTGTGAGCTGGGGGATGGGTTTTGTCTGGGTTGTACTAAAGATGAGCTGAGGCTTGGTGTGGGGACCATAGCAATGGATTTGGATACTTATACAGCAGTATGTTGGCATCAACCTGGTCTTATATGAAATATATATGAAAACTAATGTGATTGTTGAATTTTCCGTATATTATGCATGATGCATCCTGGATTGTGTTGACATGGATCAGATCACATCATTTGCAGATTTCCTATTTGATTATAGACCCATGATTAAAGCATCAATAAAAGTACCAAGGCATTGTTTGCGGATGATTTTTGCAACATAATGATGGGATACATGGCAATTGATGGAGATTTAACCATAATGTATTAAAAATCAGATAAATAATGCAGATTGTGCCGAATTGATTCAACTGCCTCCATACAATTATCCATCAATTTTAATATGACTTACTCATCTGAATGGTCTTTTCTCATCAATCCCATCACTATCACTGGATTTCCTTTTGACACACTAGAGGAGATCTATTCCAGGTACTGTGGACCATCAACCCCAATCTACTCAAGGAGATCCCTTGTTAAGCTTCTCTGCTATTACAAGAACTATTGCCCTACAAGGTTTCATCCCACCATCCATGGCAACAAAAGTCCTAGAAGCTTTCATTCCCAGCTGACAGCAATGGAGAACCACCTTGCAGAGGGTATGAATGACTTAGAGCAAGCTTGGAATACTAGGTTCAGAAGCTCCAATAGACTTTGATATCCCAGAGTGTTCAGCAACAGGTTCCATATCAGGAGTATTTTGGATACCTTCCCAGTGAGAATTAACAGACCTTCTAGAGGGCAGAGGCACTTTTATTCTGGCAAGTACAAGGCACACTGTGTGATGTTTCAAGCACTGTCTGACATTGAGGGTAACATCATCTGGTTTAGTGGCCATTTGCTGGAAGTAGGCATGACAAAGCACTCTGGGTAGAGAATCATCCTGAATTCAGTAGAGGGGAGAAATGTATGGCAGACTTAGCCTATATAGGAGAGGATTGTCAGAGATTAGGATGTATTACAGCTTATAAGAAGCCAAGGAATGGTGTTCTTAGCAGGAAGCAGAAGCTCTACAATGAGATATTTAATCATTTCAGAGTAAGGGTAGAGCACACATTTGGATATCTGAAGCAATTCAGCATATTGGCAGGTAAATACAGAGGAAAGTCATATATAGGAGAAAACAGCAGAATAGGTAAAATAGTTAAGATACTTATTAATGCACAATATGTTCATACAAGAAGACATCCACTGAGAGAAATGTGTCTGGAGCATTATGAAGAGTAAATAAAGCAAGGAAAGCACTATTCTGAGCAACATAAGTAAGATTGAGTAAAATTACCAGTAACTGTATCATACCACTGGCATCATGGTAGAAATTATAGTGCCAGATAGTGCCGTAGAGTGCCAGATCAATCCGGCACCATAAACAGGCTGGCACTATGTGGCACTATCCAACGGAACAAGTCTAATACACATAGAGTAATCAATATCCCAGGTAGAGAAAGCAGTAACTTTGCTGCAAAGAAGGAACTCAAGTGGCTCAATGTCATAGCCAAGAATTGGGCCATTTCCTGATGTAACAGCAGAGGATCACCATACAGTCTTTGAAGCACAACAATAGTGCCCAAAGATAATGCCCGCAGAAAAACCTATCACAGGATGGGGGGAGACAAAGTGGTGTTTATACCAAAGCCTAAAAATCAAAAGACAATGAAGATTCATGAAGCTGTTGAGTTCACAAATGAAGAGTGGGCTAATATTCAAGAGGCCATCAGAAGTCTAGCCCACCATCACCTTAAGGCTGGCATACTATGGAACCATCAGGAACTCAAGGCCAAGCAGAATGCACTTGACTTGTTCCATGAGCATTATCCTGAACTCAAACAGGAAAGCAGATTTTGAGCCAGCATTGGTATGCCAAGAAAGTAACTTAAGAATAGCAGAAACTAACAAAGGCTGAATAGCAAGGGTGCAATGGCTAAAAACCAGTGGCTTCCTCAAGAGCCCGTTAGAAGCGGGGCTGAAAGCTCCAGACAAGCATCTAAGAGATGTCAGGTAGCTGGAAGAGTGCCAATTAGGGACAAGCAGGCAGACATGGATGCACCAGCACAACATTTCTCAAGGATAAAGCATAGTACCACTCAAGAAGCACCCAGTCAAAGTAGCAGTGAAGGACCTGGCAGTGATAAAAACCAGCCTCATTTACAGGAGCCTGTCACAACTATGGTTGAGAGCTCAAAACAAGCGGAAAAGAAACGTCAGGTTGCCAGAAGAGTGCAAGCAAGGGACAAGCAGGCCAAAACAGATGCGTCAGAGCAAAATCTATCCAGGAGAAAATGTAGTTCTTTACAAGAAGCACTCAGAAAAAGTAGCATTGAAAGATCTGCCAGTGATAATGAAAAAGGTAAAGGGAACAATATCTACTCAAGCCTGAGACAGGAAGGCTGCAAAATACTGCAGTTCTTGCCAATTAATGCTGCAAGCCTGGAACAGACTGAATCTCATCATAGCTAAGAAGAATTACCAACAAGAAAACAGCTGTTTTTGCAAGAGCATAAAGCCATTGGGTTCCCACCAAAGTTGTGAAACCAGAGTGTTACAGTAGATATACTTATTGATTGGAGGATTTTAATGGAGTGACTTGTGGAGTGTGGGGTTGAGCTTAATGTTAGTGTAAGGTATAGAGACTTGTATAAGTCAAAACAATGGGCAATTGAGGTACAACTGAAGTTTCAACAGATATAAATCAATTTGTATGCATGAAAAGTAAGAGAAATGGTTGAGTCAGGAAGTAACAAGTGTGAAAAAGAGGCAATAGCCAATCAATTCACACAAACATAGGAGGCAATAGAGTGTTTGGGATCAGAAAGTGAGCAAATTGGCAAGGAATCAATGAAAAACCACTTATACTTTGTTGTAATGAAAACTTTTGACCGGGTTTTTTGTGAAATCTGGGGTCCAGTTATTTTTCAATGGTCTTGGGATGGTGTTCTGACAGGATCAGTACCTCTTAGTCATAGGACTTTAGCTTTGTGACAACCTTTTGATGGGATCATCTCAATAATTTTTCATAGGTTGCAGCTAAAGGCACTTTGTTCTTTCTTCTGGTACCATGAGGATTTCTGTCCTATGTGTTTAAGAGGGCATTCATCTCCCATGTCAATATCCCAAAGGCCTCTTTCTTGTAGCAGCATCTTCATCTTCACCCTCCACACTTGGTAGTTAGATCCATCCAACATTTCAGCAGAGGGGAAAAAAAAGTTCCAGTAATAGCAGTAGTGGACATTGCAGAGAGTGACAGCTTTGGGTTTATAACCTGTTGTACAAGTTTTGGAGTTGCTCAAAGTGATTAGGAGGACAAGTAGATTATGTGGCTTTCACTTAATGATTTATTGAATGCCATAGTAGTATTTATACTTTTACATGTTCTTTGCACTAAAAACACATAAAATATGTTAAGGAAGGTCCCAAGAGCATGTGTGCAAAATTTTGGGCTGTTTGGACAGCTTTGAGAACTTTCATGTTTGGGGTACATGGTATTTTGGTAAAAATATTCCAAGTAAATCCCAGCAAGGAATTTGGTCAGTATTCCCTTTGATTGGAAGATAATGATCTAAGTGACCAAGTTTGGTGAATATTTAGGTGGAATTAGAAATTTTACAACACAACTAAGCAACAGAAGGCCAGTATGCAGCTAAGAGCCACTCAGAAGATAACATAGTATTTTACACTTGTTATATATGTTTCACTTATTTCAGTGGGAGAAAACACTTGGTGCCATTTGATTCTCTGTATCAGATCTGAAAAATTGTGATTGATCAAGTCACTGCCAAGCTCTGCAACTCAAAAAGCTGTTATACTTGTGTCTGCTTCCAAAGCACTGATGAAGCTAGCTTTCAGGTGCAGTTTATTAGATCAAATATGGTCAACTCTATCCAAGGTTAAGATTGATCTGAATGGATGCCAATTTTGACTATATCACTCTCAAATTGTTAAATATTCTGGGCCAATGATGTCATGAGGTTTTCCATGCTCAAACACACTGTGGTCTCACCTGTAAGGAAGTCCAGCACCATCCCATAAAAGGACTTTACCTTGGATCATCAGCAGAAAAAGAAAAAGAAGAAAAATGGGAAAATACTCTTACTGCAAACTAGGGTACTTCCTAATGGAGCCAAAACCTATGTGGGCTATATTTGAAGTATCTAGCAGTGTAGATATGCTCCATGGGGCCTCTTGTACAAAGCTTTCAAGTCAGAAACCCCAGAAGAGCTTTGAAACTTCAACAGGATCTTTCAGACATTGTAGTATATATCAGAGCAGATTATCTAGTGCATAAGTCTTGATATCTGCTGTCTATGGAGCAGAAAGAAAAAAGTGCAAGGATAAGCCAGATGGCTTTTATGGACTCTGAAGCCGCAGAGAAGATCAGTTAGCCTTGAAAACCAAGCCCAAGGTTGAAAATAACTATCAGGAGAATAAGGATAATCAAAGCCCTTGTTAAGGAGAACCTCACTTCCAGCAAAGTGCCAATCTTGAATCTACTGTTGCAATATTCTGAGGAGTATTGGAAGTGATATGGAGAGCTAGAGGATTTACATGTTATTCACTTGTAGATTTATTGTTCAAAAGTATGGTATTTATACTGTTGATAAAGTAAAGCAAACAAACATGCAGAGTTTGTTAAGGAAGATCTCAAGAATATGTGTGCAAGGTTTTGGGGCTTTTGGACAACTTTGAGAATGATCATAATCTGGGTACTTGATAATTTGGTGAAAATATTCTAAGTAAATCTCAACAAGAAATTTGGTCTGGACAGAATGCTAATCAAAGAATGAGAAATATATGACTAAGTTAGCATGAGTATTTTGGTGACAACTTAATAGCTACAATATCTACAAATATATGCTGATAAGACAAAAGCAGCTGTATCAATCCAAATCAGTGGAAGACCTTTAAAAATAGCTACCAAACAACCTATGGTACTTTCTGATACCAAACTGGGTAGATCAAGAAGCAAATAGACTTTGAATATACTGTGAATGGAGTAATCAGTCCAAAGAAAGTAATTGCTGCTTAAGGAAGACAAAGATGACGATTCTAGACCATTTTTGTGGATCTGAATAACTAAACAACTGTGGCTCAAGTGGGAGCAGGCCATGCCAGCTCAGAGTTGAGCAAAAACCTTTTTTTGGCCATGTTGTATGTGTTATAAGAATTTGTAATTCCACCTAAATATGCACCTGTCTTGGTCACTTAGATCATTACCTTCAGATCCTAGGGAATACTGACCAAATTCCTTGTTGGGATTTACTTGAGAATTTTCATGTTCTTGGTTCCCGGTATTTTGGTGAAAATATTCTAAGTTGTCCAAACTGCCCCAACCTTTACACTCATGTTCTTGGGACCTTTGTAACCTATTCCATGTGTTTGTAATGCCAAGATCATGTAAAAGTATAAATACTACTTTTACATTCAATAAATCATTAAGTAAGAACCACATAATCTACATGTTCTGCCAATCACTTCCAATATCTCCAAGAATTTTACAACAGGTTATGAGCCCCAAGCTGTCACTCTCTGCAATGTCTACTACTGCTATTACTAGAATTGTTCCCTCCGCTGAAAAGCTAGATGGATCTAACTACTAAGTGTGGAAGGTGAAGATGAAGATGCTGCTACAAGAAAGAGGCCTTTGGGATATTGTCATGGGAGAAGAATGCCCTCCTCAAAACATAGGAGAGGAAACCTCAAAGTACCAGAAGAAAGAACAAAGTACCTTTAACTGCATTTGCCTTAGTGTTAAAGACAAATTGCTAATCCAATGCTCAAGAGCAAAAACAGCAAAGAATGCCTGGAAAGCATTAGAAGACATCTACCAGTCATGTTCAGCTGCTCAGAAAATGTATCTGAGACCAAAACTCTGCACTACAAAGATGCTGCCAGGAAAAGGAATGATAAATCTAATTAACCAAATTACCCTGCTGGTAGATGAAATGGAATCTGTGGGTGTACCAACTACTGATCAGGATGTGATAGTTACCACCCTGAATAGCCTGACAGGCAAGCTTTAGGGCCTTGTATCAGCTCTAGAGTCCAGAACTGAAGATTTGACCTTAAATTACATATATGGAAGGCTCCTGGATGAAGAATTAAGAAAATCAAGCACCAATAAGAAGGAACAAGAAAATGCTTTAATAAGCAATGATAACCAACAAGGGAGGTACCCAAAACCCTACCAAGGCAACAGCAATATGTTTTGTAACTACTGCAAAAGGAAAGGACACACATCAGATGAGTGCTTGAAAACAAAGATAATCAGCAGAAAAAGCCTGAATATGGAAATGCTGCAACAACTGAAGATAGACTATCCATATCTACACTATATATGACCACAAACAAGGATTCTCAGACGTGGTATGTTGACTCTGGAGCATCTCAACACTTTACACACCAAAAAGAACTTTTTACCCAATATCAAGAAATTCCAATTAAGAAGGTTTTCATGGGTGTCAGTAGAACACTTGATGCAGTGGGAGAAGGAACTATCCAAGTAAACCTTAGAAGCAGTGGAGGAAGCCATACACTGACCTTAAAAGAAGTACGCCATGTACCAGATATAGCCAAAAACCTACTATCTATGAGCAAGGCCACAGCAGAAGGACTCAGCTTCACCTTTGACAATTCTGGATGCAAGATCACTGATCAAAATGGTGCCCATATTGCTTTGGGTATCTGAGATCAGAATCTTTACAAGTTGACTTATATTCCATCATATTTGGAAGCCAATATAAGTAACTTAAATGATGAAACACCAATGCTTTGGCACAGGAGATTTGGACACATCAATTTTGATTATTTGCGCAAAATGATCATAGATCAGCTAATTTCTGGAGTGAAAATTGATCCCCCAGCTAATTTGGCACACTGTGAAGCCTGCATATATGGGAAACAAGCCAGACAACAGTTCAAGAGCTCTGGGTTAATCAAAACTAAGAAAAAATTAGATCTAATTCACTCAGATCTGTGTGGACCTATGAAAAGTTTATTCTTAGGTGGGATGAAGTATTTAATCACTTTTATTGATGATTATACAAGGTACACATGGGTCTACTTCATGGAGAGAAAGGAACAAGCTCTGTCTAAGTTCAGGGAGCTCAAAGCCATGGTGGAGAGAGAAACTGGTGAAAAAACCAAGAATATATGATCTGACAATGGTGGAGAATATACCTCAAAACTCTTCATCCACTTCTGCAAAATTCATGGGATAAAGCAAGAGACTATTGTACCATGCTCCCCACAGCAAAATGGAGTGGCAGAACATGCTAACAGATCAATAATTGATATGGCAAGATCTATGATCCATGATCAAAATTATCCTATGATTTTTGGGCAGAATCAGTTGCCACTGCTGTATACCTTAAAAATAGGAGCTATAACAGAATACTTTGTGACTCTACTCCATATGTAACATGGTATGGGTACAGACCAAGTGCAGAACATCTAAGAATATTTGGGTGTACAGCACATGCCAAGAAACTGTCTGGAAATCAGTCAAAATTTGAATCAAAAAGTGTAGAATGCATACTTTTGGGTTATTGCAATGAGAGTAAAGCACACAGACTCTGCAATGCCAAAGCAAAGAAGCCAATCAAGTCCAGGGATGGGTTGTTTGATGAATATTCAGAATTTTCACAAAAAACAACATCAAGTGTTGTCTGATGAAAACTCAAAATGCTGACATAAAATTACATCAAAGGATGGCAAAATTTTGATTGCAAGTTCATCAATAGTCAGGATTGAGTCAAAGCAAAACAATGAGAATTTTTTCACTCCAGTGGACTCTAAAATTATGGTTCAGCCTAAATCAGTGCCCAGGAATATCCCAGAAGTGATCATTCTAGTATCAAATGCCTGGAGATCCAATTGGACAAGAAATAGCCCAAATTACTATATCAATGAGGGTACAAACTTAGCCTATGCCTATTCAGTCCATATTGATGAGCTCCAGACTGTAAAAGAGGCCCTAAATAGCCCTCAGACAAAGTTTTGGAGATCTGCAATGACTGATGAATATCAGGCCCTGATGGAAAATCAAACTTGAGACTTAGTCAAATTACCAATCAACCAAAAATCAATTGGATGCAGATGGTTCTTCAAGACAAAATACCTAGCTGATGGTACAATTGAAAGATACAAAGCAAGACTTGTGGCCAAAAGATACTCTCAAACAAAATGACTTGACTATACTGAGACCTTTGCACCAGCAGCTAAGTTTATTTCCATCAGATTAATATTGGCTATTGCAGCCAAATATAAGTTTTCTATTTATCAAATGGATGTAAAAACTGCATTTTTGAATGGAGAACTTGATGAAGACATGTATATGGACCAGCCTGATGGGTTTGTTGACCAACATAACCCCCATTTGGTCTGCAAGCTTAAAAAGTCACTATATGGTCTTAAATAATCACCAAGAGCCTGCAATTGCAAGATAGACTCTTATTTGGAATCTTTGAGTTTCAAAAGGAGTAATGCTGACTATAGTATATACTATAAGCCAGATAGAGCAAATCCAGTTCTATTAGCTCTATATGTGGATGATCTTATTATAGCCGCCAATAACCTAGAAATATTGGAAGAGACTAAATACATCCTATCTAAGAAGTTCAGGATGTACAATCTGGGAGAACTCAGTTACTACTTAGGGATTAAGCTCTCCATAGACAGAAGTACCCAGACTATTACCCTAAGCCAATCCAAGTATATTAAAGATATACAAAAGAAGTACCAAATGGAAGACTGTAAACCAGCAGCTACCCCTATGGAGACAAACCTTAACTTGGTCAAAACTCAACTAAATCAAGAGAGCTTGGTGCCATCTGAAAGCCCTGACTTTCCTTATCAATCTATGGTTGGCAGTCTGTGGGCAGTAGTCAGATGTATAGCATGCTTGGAACATGTCCAGATATCTTATATTCAGTGGGAGTTGTCAGCCAACATAATCAGAACTATGGATCTGATCATATTGCAACAGTTAAGCAGATTTTTAGATACTTAAAAGGAACTGCTGATTTCTGCTCAAGATACACTTATAAGGATTCAGAACAGGATCTTGTGGGATACTCTGATGCTGATTGGGGGCAAAACTTAGAAGACAGAAGATCCACCACAGGATACACCTTTCTTTACTGTCAAGGAGCAATTTCATGGAATTCAAGAAAGCAACCATCCATAGCACTTTCTACCGCAGAGGCAGAGTATATGGCAGCCTGTGAGGCTACAAAAGAAGCAATGTCGTTAAGAAAGCTTTTTACAGATTTAGGCCTATGTCACAAAAGCCTATTACTTTATTTTACAATAATCAATGATGTACACAATTAGGTATAAATCCAACTTTTCATGCTAGAACCAAGCACATAGATATTAGACATTATTTAATATGTGAAGCTATAGAGAATAACTTAGTTAGCTTAGTTTACTGTCCCTCAGATGAAATGATTGCAGATATATTTACCAAACCATTGGCTAGAGACAAGTTTGAATATCTTAGGTCAAAATTAGGACTAGTCAGTATGAACATTTAGCTCAGTGGGAGTGTGGTAAGAATTTGCAATTCCACCTAAATGTTCACCTAACTTAGTCACATAGATCATTACCTTCAAATCCTAGAGAATACTGACCAAATTCCTTGTTGGGATTTACTTAGAATATTTTCACCAAAATACCAGGTACCCAGAACATGAAAATTCTCAAAGTTGTCCAAACAGCCCCAAACTTTGCACACATGTTCTTTGGACCTTCCTTAACCTATTCAACATGCTTGTAATGCCAAGAAAGTACAAATACTACTTTTACATTCAATGAATCATTTAGTGAAACCACATAATCTACTTGTCCTCCCAATCACTTCCAATATCTCCAAGACTCTTACAACAATTTCTTTTACCTCATATAGAGTCTATATGATGGAATTAAGTGTCCCTGAGTCTAATATTGATATACAGTGAAGTTGTCTAAATGAATTAGACTTTTGCCCAGATATAAGGAAACTCCAGATTTGCCAAAAATGACAAAACCTTAACTTGACCAAAAGTGGGTCAATTTTGCTCAAGTAAATGCATTGGATAGCCCAGAGGCTATATATCATTATTGCAATCTGATAACTAGACTTGGATTATTATTCAAATCCATACAACTGATCAAAGCTAGCAATTAGTATTTTGATCAGATCATTCTAATTGTTAGGCATACTATTGTGTAGATATGCTCATTGAGTTACAAGTTTCTTGATCAATTAAGCTGAGCACATATGCATATACTGTTGAACAATATATTAGTCCTGTTGTAAAAATTTGTAATTCCACCTAAATATTCACCTAACTTAGTCACTTAGATGATCACCTTCAAATCCTAGAGAATACTGACCAAATTCCTTGTTGGGATTTACTTAGAATATTTTCACCAAAATACCAGGTACCCAGAACATGAAAATTCTCAAGGTTGTCCAAACAGCCCCAAACTTTGTACACATGTTCTTGGGACCTTCCTTAATCTATTCTACGTGCTTGTAATGCCAAGACCAGGTAAAAGTATAAATACTACTTTTACTTTCAATAAATCATCAAGTGAAAACCACATAATCTACTTGTTCTCCCAATCACTTCCAATATCTCCAAGACTCTTACAACAGGTTATGAGCCCCAAGCTGTCACTCTCTGCAATGTCTACTACTGCTATTACTGGAATTTTTCCCTCTGCTGAAAAGTTGAATGGATATAACTACCAAGTGTGGAAGGTGAAGATGAAGATGCTGCTACAAGAAAGAGGCCTTTAGGATATTGTCATGGGAGAAGAATGCCCTCCTGAAAACGTGGGAGAGGAAGCCTTGAAGTACCAGAAGAAAGAACAAAGTGCCTTTAACTGCATTTGCCTTAATGTCAAGGACAAATTGCTAATTCAATGCTCAAGAGCAAAAATGGCAAGGAATGCCTGGAAGGCATTAGAAGACACCTACCAGTCATGTTCAGCTGCCAAGAAAATGTATCTGAGATGAAAATTCTTTACTACAAAGATGCTGCCAGGAGAAGAAATGAAAATTCTAATTAACAGAATTACCCTGCTGGTAGATGAGATGGAATCTGTGGGCGTACCAACTACTGATGAGGATGTGATAGTTACCATCCTGAATAGCCTGACAGACAAGTTTCAGGGCCTTGTATCAGCCCTAGAGTCCAGAACTGAAGATTTGACCTTCAACTACGTAAATGGAAGGCTCCTGGATGAAGAATTAAGAAAATCAAGCGCCAATAAGAATGAAGAAGAAAATGCTTTAATAAGCAATGATAACCAACAAAAGAGGTACCTAAGGCCCTACAAAGGTAACAACAACCTATTTTGCAACTACTGCAAAAGGAAAGGACACACATCAGACCAGTGTCTCAAAAAGAGATATTATCAGCAAAAGAAGCCTGAATATGGAAATGCTGCAACAACTGAAGATAGACTATTCATATCTGCACTAAATATGACCACAAACAAGGATTCTCAGACATGGTATATTGACTCTGGAGCTTCTGAACACTTTACACACCAATAAGAACTTTTTACCCAATATCAAGAAATTCCAATTAAGAAGGTTTTCATGGGTGACAATAGAACACTTGATGCAGTGGGAGAAGGAACTATCCAAGTAAACCTTAGAAGCAGTAAAGGACGCCATACACTGACCTTTAAAGAAGTACTCTATGTACCAGAAATAGCCAAGAACCTACTCTCTGTAAGCAAGGCCACAGCAGAAGGACTCAGTTTCAGTTTTGACAATTCTGGATGCAGGATCACTGATCAAAATAGTGCCCATATTGCTTTCGATATCTGAGATCAGAATCTTTACAAGTTGACTTATATTCCATCATATTTGGAAGCCAATATAAGTAACTTAAATGAAGAAACACCAATGCTTTGGCACAGGAGATTTGGACACATCAATTTTGATTATTTGCGTAAAATGATCAAAGATCAGCTAATTTCTGGAGTGAAAATTGATCCCCCAGCTAATTTGGCACACTGTGAAGCCTGCATATATGGGAAACAAGCCAGACAGCCGTTCAAGAGCTCTGCGTTAATCAAAACTAAGAAAAAATTAGATCTAATTCACTCAGATCTGTGTGGACCTATGCAAAATTTATCCTTAGGCGGGATGAAGTATTTAATCACTTTTATTGATGATTATACAAGATACACATGGGTCTACTTCATGAAGAAAAAGGAAGAAGCTCTGTCTAAGTTCAGGGAGTTTAAAGCCATGGTGGAGAGAGAAACTGGTGAAAAAATCAAGAAAATACACTATGACAATGGTGGAGAATATACCTCAAAACTCTTCATCCACTTCTGCAAAATTCATGGGATAAAGCAAGAGACTATTGTACCATGCTCCCCACAGCAAAATGGAGTAGCAGAACAAGCTAACAGATCAATAATTGATATGGCAAGATCTATGATCCATGATCAAAAATTATCCTATGATTTTTGGGCGGAATCAGTTGCCACTGCTGTATATCTTAAAAATAGGAGTTATAACAGAATACTTTGTGATTCTACTCCATTTGAAGCATGGTATGGATACAGACCAAGTGCAGAACATCTAAGAATATTTGGGTGTACAGCATATGCCAAAAAACTGGCCGGAAATCAGTCAAAATTTGAGCCAAAAAGTGTAAAATGCATATTTTTGGGCTACTGCAATGAGAGTAAGGCATACAGACTCTACAATACCAAAGCAAAGAAGCTGATCAAGTCCAGGGATGTGTTGTTTGATGAAAATTCAAAATTTTCACAAAAAATGACATCAGATGATGACAAAAATTTGATCTCCAGTCCACCAATTCTCAGGATTGAATCAGAGCAAAACAATGAAAACTTTTTCACTCCAGAGGACTCTACAACTGTGGTTCAGCCAGAATCAGTGCCCAGGAATATCCCAGAAGTGATCACTCCAGTATCAAATGCCCGAAGATCCAATTGGACAAGAAATAGCCCAAATTACTATATCAATGAGGGTACAAACTTAGCCTATGCCTATTCAGTCCATATTGATGAGCTCCAGACTGTAAAAGAGGCCCTAAATAGCCCTCAGACAAAGTTTTGGAGATCTGCAATGACTGATGAATATCAGGCCCTGATGGAAAATCAAACTTGAGACTTAGTCAAATTACCAATCAACCAAAATCAATTGGATGCAGATGGGTCTTCAAGACAAAATACAAGGCTGATGGCACAATTGAAAGATACAAAGCAAGACTTGTAGCCAAAGGATACTCTCAAATAAAAGGACTTGACTATACTGAGACCTTTGCACTGGTAGCCAAGTTTAATTCCATCAGATTAATATTGGCTATTGCAGCCAAATATAAGTTTTTTATTCATCAAATGGATGTAAAAACTGGATTTTTGAATAGAGAACTTGATGAGGACGTGTATATGGAACAGCCTGATGGGTTTGTTGACCAAGATAACCCCCATTTGGTTTGCAAGCTTAAAAAGTCACTATATGGCCGCAAACAATCACCAAGAGCCTGGAATTGCAAAATAGATTCTTATTTGGAATCTTTGAGTTTCAAAAGGAGTAATGCTGACTATAGTATATACTATAAGCCAGATAGAGCAAATCCAGTTCTATTAGCTCTATATGTGGATGATCTTATTATAGCCGCCAATAACCTAGAAACATTGGAAGAGACTAAATCCAACCTATCTAAGGAGTTCAAGATGTCCGATCTAGGAGAACTTAGTTACTACTTAGGGATTAAGTTCTCCATAGACAGAAGTACCCAGACTATCACCCTAAGCCAATCCAAGTATATTCAAGATATACTAAAGAAGTACAAAATGGAAGACTGTAAACCAGCAGCTACCCCAATGGAGACAAACCTTAACTTGGTCAAAACTCAACCAAATCAAGAGAGCTTGGTGCCATCTGAAAGCCCTGACTTTCCTTATAAATCTATGGTTGGCAATCTGATGTATATCATGCTTGGAACACATCCAGATATCTCATATTCAGTGGGAGTTGTCAGCCAACATAATCAGAACTATGGATCTGATCATATTGCAGCAGTTAAGTGGATTTTTAGATACCTAAAAGGAACTGCTGATATCTGCTCAAGATACACTTATAAGGACTCAGAACAGGACCTTGTGGGATACTCTGATGTTGATTGGGGACGAAATTTGGAAGACAGAAGATCCACCACAGGATATACCTTTCTTTACTGTAAAGGAGCAATTTCATGGAATTCAAGAAAGCAACCAACCGTAGCACTTTCTACTACAGAGGCAGAGTATATGGCAGCCTGTGAAGCTACAAAAGAAGCAATGTGGTTAAGAAAACTCTTAGCAGATATAGGCCTATGTCAAAAAACGCCTAATACTTTATTTCAAGATAATCAAGGATGTGTACAATTAGGTAGAAATCCAACTTTTCATGCTAGAACCAAGCACATGGATATTAGACATCATTTCATACATGATGTCATAGAGAATAACTTAGTTAGCTTAGTTTACTGTCCTACAGATGAAATGATTGCAGACATATTTACCAAATCATTAGCTAGAGACAAGTTTGAGTATCTTAGGTCAAAATTAGGACTAGTCAGTATGAACATTTAGCTGAGTGGGAGTGTTGTAAAAATTTGTAATTCCACCTAAATATTCACCTAACTTAGTCACTTAGATAATCACCTTCAAATCCTAGAGAATACTGACTAAATTTCTTGTTGGGATTTACTTAGAATATTTTCACCAAAATACCAGGTACCCAGAACATGAAAATTCTCAAAGTTGTCCAAACAGCCCCAAACTTTGCACACATGTTCTTGGGACCTTCCTTAATCTATTCTACGTGTTTGTAATGCCAAGACCAGGTAAAAGTATAAATACTACTTTTACATTCAATAAATCATTAAGTGAAAACCACATAATCTACTTGTTCTCCCAATCACTTCCAATATCTCCAAGACTCTTACAACAAGTCCAGCATGCAACACAGTTAAATTATATATGCCTATTACAGATTGCAAACTCTTAATATGTATTTATTACTCATGAATATTTTGTCAAGTGGAAGTGTTGTAGTTAATAAGTTGTCACCAAAATATTCATGCTAGCTTAGTAACATAGATCTTATTCTTTGATTAGCATTCTGTCCTGACCAAATTTCTTGTTGGGATTTACTTAGAATATTTTCACCAAATTATTAAGTACCCAGATTATGATCATTCTCAGAGTTGTCCAAAAGCCCCCAAACTTTGCACACATATTCTTGGGACCTTCCCTAACAAACTCTACATGATTTTTTGCTCTACTTTACCAAAAGTATAAATACCATACTTTTGAACAATCAATCTAAAAGTGAGTAACATGTAAATACTTTAGTTCTCCACATCACTTCCAATACTCCTCAGAGTATTGCAAAACTTTCTTCTACTACTTTGCAACTTCTTCTCCTACACCTTTAGGAGGACATTCCTCTCCCTTAACAACACCCCAGAGGCCTCTTTCTTGTAGTGGCATCTTCACCTCCACTTTCCACACTTTGTAGTAAGATCCATCCAACTTTTCAGCAGAGGGAAAAATTCCAGTAATAGCAGTAGTGGACATTCCAGAGAGTGACAGCTATGGGCTTATAACCTGTTGTACAAGTGTTGGAGATATTGGAAGTGACTGGGAGAGCAAGTAGATTATGTGGTTTTCACTTATTGTATTATTGAATGTAAAAGTGATACTTATACTTTTACATGGTCTTGGCAAAGCAAAACTGTAGAGTATACTTGTGAAGGTCCCAAGAGCACAGGTGCAAGGTTTGGAGCTGTTTGGATAACTTATCAAAATCTCATGTTCTGGGTACCTGATGCTTAGGTGAAAATATTCTGAGTAAATCCCAACAAGGAATTTGCTCAGAATTCTCTAGGATTTGTAGGTAATGATCAAAGTGACTGAGTTGGGTGAATATTTAGGTGCAATTACAAATTTTTACAACAAAATCTACTTGCTCTCCCAAACACTTCCGATATCTCTAACACTCTTACAACAGGTTATGAGTCTCAAGCTGTAAGGAAATCTGGCAATGAAAATGAACGTCCTGATGTCAGGTATTGTCCCATATATACATTGATAGCTAACGCGGTTCCATGTCAAGCATAGTGAGTATATTATAAGCATTCGCTATGAAAATTAAGCATGTGAAAAATCATGTATACAACGATTGAGTGGTGTCAGGATCATATCACGTGCCGAGGCGACTAGCGATTTTCCGAGTGTTCTCCATGATCTAAATGATTTCCATGCAACAAATTTCATTGGACTCCATCATATCTCAGCGCTGATGGGCTACAAAAATCAAGCTGTATACTAAAAAGCTTCTCACTTGCAGTCTTGCTAAACGCTCTACTACAACCAGATCTGACGAAACGTTCCAGAATGACGTCTCGCAGCGTAGCTAGATCGTATGCCAACGTAAATCAAACCTTACCCAGAGAGTATTGGGACTATGACAATCTGCAAGTTAACTGGGGGTAAGTTTTCCTTTTATTCCGTGGCTTTCAGAGCGTTTTCTGGACGATTCTTACGCCCGCTATGATACATAACACTCGCGCGAGATCGATGCTAACTTTGACCGCATCTGTTAGAGGCCAAGACAGCTATGAGATTGTTCGTAAAGTTGGCCGTGGAAAATACTCGGAGGTTTTTGAAGGTGTGGACATCACCAATAACCGCAAAGTGGTAATCAAGGTTCTGAAGCCCGTCAGAAAGAAGAAGATCAAGCGTGAGATCAAAATCTTGCAAAATCTTGCCGGAGGAATCAATGTGATTACTCTGTATGATGTTGTTAGAGATCCCCAAGTGAGTGTAACTTGCTTTCTTAACCACTCCTCAACCCAAACGCTGACTTCAACCGCCTTGCAGAGCAAAACTCCCTCTTTGATATTCGAGCATGTCAACAACATCGATTTCAAAATATTGTATCCCAAGTTTACGGATTACGATGTTCGTTTCTACATCTTTGAACTTCTGAAGGTACCTTAGCTTCATTTTCGCTTTAGCCGGAATCGAGTACCAACCTAGTTGAATCCTGCAGGCTTTAGATTTCTGTCACTCCAAGGGCATTATGCATCGCGACGTTAAGCCTCACAATGTCATGATTGACCACGAAAAGCGCCAGGTATGCTCATGCTGCAAGCCAATTCATACTTGTGCCCTACTAACCTGCCCACAGCTTCGTCTAATTGATTGGGGCCTTGCTGAATTTTATCATCCTGGTACCGAATACAACGTTCGCGTGGCCTCCAGATACTTCAAGGGGCCTGAGCTCCTAGTGGACTTCCAAGAGTACGATTATTCCTTGGACATGTGGAGTTTGGGATGTATGTTTGCTGGGATGATTTTCCGCAAGGATCCGTTCTTCCATGGTCAAGACAACTACGATCAGTTGGTCAAGATAGCCAAGGTACTTGGCACTGATGAGTTGTTTGCCTACTTGGACAAGTATTCGATTCGTCTGGACAATCAGTACAATGACATTCTGGGCAGATATGCCCGTAAACCCTGGAACAAATTCGTCACCCCGGAGAATCAGAAGTACGTCTCCCCTGCGGCTCTGGACTTCTTGGACAAACTGCTCCGTTATGACCATCAAGAAAGGCTCACACCCAAGGAAGCTATGGAGCACCCTTACTTTGGTACTTCGCATCTTGCTATTCATAAGCCATCATAAATGACTGACTGAGCATCCCATAGATCCGGTGAAAGAGAAGGCGGTCGCCCCGGAGACTCAGGCTTAATGTCCCTGATAGCCATACAGATTCCCAGTCTATATAACTGTATTCCCGAAGCGGGATTAATGGATCGATATTTTGATCAGCATCCTCACCCTCACCCTCCCTTCTCATTTCGCCGACCTGACCCTTCAGGCTCTCTGGAACCCTACTGTATTCATTCTTTTCACGGAGCTGCATCATCAGCCATTCCATGCAGCCACAAGAAAACCATTCATTCCAAACAACCGATTATTTCTTATATGCCACTGCCGTTTCTTTAAATCGGTGACCATGTATCGCTTAGCGAATCGTTAACGCATTGTGCCAATTAGAGGCCCCCAGACAATAGCACTATTGAAACATCAGTGGTTTTCTTAGGAAGTGGGATTTGGTCGATGGATAGTGACTAGCCAAGGAATTCATCCAGGCGCCACCGGCCCCACAGGAACCATGGTATACCCAGTGATTCTCGATCATGTCACTCATCCGCTTTACGAGATCTTAGCGGCAAACCATCCAATGGCGTACTTCGTCGTCTTCGTCAATAGAATTGTTCCATGGAACACACATCGGCATTCCAGGCTTGATGGGGAAGTAGGCGTGATCACTGGTTTATGTATGTCTCCACGCAGTATGTCGAGTCATAGACGTATGCTGTAGTGGGGCTCACTTGGAGGTGGAGGTGAGATTCCCATCTGAAAGCTTGATCACACGCCCATCACTACTGGTGCATTAGAACATATTTCTGATGGCTTGAGAGGTCCAGTGCTCGAGTCGGGTGTGTGAATCGTTTCACCCAAGATCAACGGCATACAAGTGGCTTGGTATGATGCGAGTCTCCAAACAGGCCACATTTGACCGAACTTGCTTATGTCTTGAATGGACGAAGGCGCTACATTGCACCGAATCATCAGGGATCAACCAATTGCCATGGATAAACCCAATACCAATGACGAGTAGATGCTATCATCGACCCCACTCGAGCCAAGTTCATTGTTGGAACGCAGCTTTTATCCTTTATCTGGGGCTCAAGCGATGCGTCTCATTGCCCATTGAAAGCTTGGTGAGTGACTTCTTCCCATCTCCATCACGGGTTCCAATAAGGCTCGCCTTAATGTAACACAGTCCCAGATCAACAACAGATGTGAAATTGCTCAGGCCTAGAGTGATCTCATGAGGAGGGGGATATGATGGCTGTTGCGTTGGCCAAGAGCATCGGTTTGAACAAAAGTTTATATCGCGTTGTCGCATCACAAATGGTAGAATGATTATGAACAAGATACGAATGTGCAGAGAACTATTAACAAATGCCATCAGCCTTGATACCCTTCTTGCCTATCGAGGGCATGGGGAGGGCTCCTCCGGCAATAGCATTTCTACGATAAAATACATAGTCAGGTATTTTTCTATCTAGTTCCATTTTAATAGGCACTCTTTCTATATTTCTTTCCTCGTCAGCAGCCGGGGGATCTGACTTGAAGCTGACAGGTGTGTATGTGAAGGCAGCGGATGCATCAGGGGCGTTGATGTGATAGTGTTTCTTGAGCTTGAAACAATGGTTCTCCCCGATTTCTACGAGAGTCAGTGTTCGTTTAGGGTTGACCGTGGAAGCCATGAATGCTTGGTGTAGTGGAATGGATGGGCGTATGTATAGGGATGTATGGGCGTTGGGCTGGGCTGGTACTTTTCGAATTGATGTGAGCTATGTTATAACGACTCTACGAAGCAATAATTCACAAACATGTATAGAAGACGACAACTGTATACAACAATCTATAGAGGCTCAAATGGTAGGGGGGATAGTGTGCTTGGGAAATTGGGTCATTGCTGGAGAGGAGGTGCCCAGCGCCGCTTATAAAGCCACGGCCTGCCGAAAATAGGGTGTCGTTGAAAAGGGCCTCCAAGGGTGTCTCACAGATAGATCGATTTGTTTGGAGGGGAGCGAGTGGACTGAATCGTAGTGATTATTTCTCCACCTAGCTTGAGAAGAGCTGATGAAACAATGTTCCCATGGCGCACTTCAAAGGCCTCTATGGCCGATTTTCTGACGTGGCCGTGATATGGACAATACTTGGGATTCAGTGGGATTGGGACTCCATGAGATTGTGTTTCCAATATCCTGATTTCTCACTCTCAGTATGCAGCGGGGGGTCTTATACAGAGCAGTTCTAGACAAATGATTTAGAGCAATAGCAACAAGTTGCTGGCAGGCTGTCGAACGTATTATAAATCAAGTTTTACTCACCACCAGTTTTATTTGAGGCAGCTAAATTTCGGCGCAGGTAATGCCCAATGTGCAATCTGTTACCGTATGCCAGCGGCCTATGTTTCTTGCAAGCGATACAATTGATCTAATGTAGACAGTGGATGTTATCTGCAGTGGTCTGCATACCTGACAGCCAGAAACCCCCCCCCCAGCGCTTCGAAACTAGCCTGACTACAAACCACCCATACGCTGTGAGCGAAGCAGCCACCCAAACGCATATGAGGCACTCGTCAGTTGTCTCTACATGACAGCATCTCCGTGGAGGTGGCGAGAATATTGTCTCCTTCGAGACTGGCAACGAAGATATTAGGATCAGGAAATACCAAAAAAGTCAAGATGAATCAGTGTTGATTATATCGTAATTGATATGATTTCATTCGCAGTTGAATCTTTCATAAATCTTTTATCTCATTTATTAGTCTAAGAAGTGATCACATTAGGACCATGGAGCCATCTCAACCCAACCAAAGGTATTTCAACCGCTCCTTTGCTCAACCACAAACTGGCAAAGTCGGCCCCGTCGAGAGGAGATGGATAGCTGTTGGTAGACTCCAGGGTATCAGGAATCACCTCTCCCCGATCTCTGTCATCAACCGGTTCTACTGGCCTGACGAGAATGAGTGGCGTCTAGGCAAAGTGTAGGTCGTCCAGTTAGGACTCAAGACTCGAGTGAAGATAGAAGAAGCCCCCATCCCCAAATCCGGACTGAACATTGCTGTAAATCTGCAATGAGAGCTGATGTTGCTGACTGTATTGGTAATGTGCAAGCTCATCCCTGATTCAGGAGCATTTCCGTCTCAATCCATAAACTCCATGTTAATAATAAACGCCTAAGGCAGAGTCGATACTTCATCCAGCTTTACACAGCAGCTTACCATTTGTAATTGAAACCCGAGTCTCCAACAAGTTCAAGTTCCATCACTATTTACCTACAGGGCTACGATTCTGAATTAATCAAGCCAACACTATTGGTTAGAGCCCTCGTGAGAGAGTTAACACGTCTGAAGGACTGGAATGTCATATGTTCCATTCTGCTATACTCTTGATTGGCTAGGATGATATGCTGTCGGCGAAACCATCGGCTATTTAAATTCTCATGTAAAGTAAAGAAGACTGAATGAAATATTCACTCATTTCGTAGTCACTATCTTTGAAACCGGAGTAATTTTATCAGATGTGGACATCATATGGAGTAAAGGCAAAATCATGCAGACATCATTAATAGTTAATACAGTCGACACTTGGGTGGTAGGGAAATGACAGAAAGAGAACACACTCCAATCGGCAAATCTGGCAAGGGGAAAGCTAAAGCCGAAGAGCAGCAACCGAACAATCTATTGCAGCGCATCAAAGAATCTACAAAGGCACTTGCGAAAGATGTTAGCAGTGGCACACAGCCAATAAGCAATGCAACAATCAATAGCTTGCAACAGTTTACAAACAGCAAGCAAAGCCCAGCTGGTTCAGGGACGGTGGACTCTACGAGGACTCTATACGAGCTGGAGCAAAAGGATGATGCTGGGGCTACAAGACCTCACTTCGTAGCGAGCGAAATCCACTTCAATGGGGGACACGAGAGCACTTTTCAAACTTGGCGCAGCGAGGAAACCGATGGGACAGAGATATTAGGGTTTTTAGAGCAACAACTACCCGCTGAACTAGTTCCCACCCAGCTGTCCGAGAGAGAGATACCGACGAAATGGATAGACGAATTTGAGCAGGCTTCGCGCGAGGTGGAAAACACCTGGCATGCCCCAGAGGACGATGGTTTAGATGTTTTAAGTCTGCTGCACTCACGCGAATTCCCTAGCCATTTAACCCCCGACTCAATGGAGAATCGCAGTGATATCCATGAAAAGTGGTATCATGAATTCGAGAGGCTATTTGGGGCTCAGACTGCAGATGCTCTGTCCGAAGAGGATCCGCTACTAGATGAGGTATTGAATGACTGGGAGAAGGAATTCAAGCATGAGACCTATGCGTCCCACATGCATAGTGACGTTGATGCTTTTCGGGATGGCCCTGCAAAAGACCATGACATGCTGAGCTCCAGCGTGGAGTCATCGTCTTCGCCATACACACCCATTGATAGGGACTACCATGACCCGCGCATGGATGGCCAGGAGGTCCTTGACTTCCTGAACAACTGTCTGTATTCGGACGAGACCGCTTTGGATTATTCGGATCCAACCAACCTTACCTCTAGTAGACAATCCAAATATCAACCTCTCTCCAAGCCAACCAGCCGTAAATATGCTTCCGATATCCTTGAGTATCTAGTGTGTGTTCCCTACACCGATGAGGTCTACGGAAGTTACGACTTCTCTTGGATCGATACCAGATCGAATGTGGATGCCGAAACCAGCCAAGAGAGTGTACCCAACCAATACGAGTCGGCGCTTCAAAGACTAAAACTATTGAAGGCCCATTTGATCCCGAAGGTATGACCGTAATCAAAGGACCTCCAAGCCATCCTGACATTGTCTACCCCACCGGTTCAAAAATCGTCCTCGAAAATTTTTTGGTCTCATTGCCGATACATTTCACATCAGATCACTACTTCGCATAGGGAAATAAATCAATACTTGAATAAGGCTGTGAAAGCCAGTTAATGGTTCATACGCCATGGAACATATAAAACATCTTTATTCTGGACAGTGCCGTGGAAACTAGTTCTCCTCACTCTCGTTAGCATGACTAGCCCTCTTCTTGGCAAGACGTTCAGCTCGTAGTTGAGCCAGCTGCTCCTGTAAATCCTTTTTGTTGTTGGCTGGTACGTTGCAATTCTCAGCTGGGGGATAAAAAGAAACCTAAAGCACCCCATGAATAAGCCAGGTGTCGTACACTCCAATGGGTATGAATCAAACTTACGCCGTCCAGGTATTTGTCGTAGAATTGTTGATGCCCGAAGTAGAGCATCACAGCGACCGGGAAAAAGACATAGACGCCAAACTAAAACGACACGAAAATAGGGAGTTAGCCACAATGTAGACGGTGGAGCACTGATGCCGCTTCACTGCCAGTACCTTGAAAACTTCTAATCTTGAGGTACCCATATGAGAAGATAAAAACAATATCTGCGAAAGACGTTAAGATTGTAATACAAATTTTTATTTTGAATATATAGAACAAACCTTCACCTCTGATCACATGAGCTCCCATCCGATCATAGCATGTGTGATGCGTAAGAATTAGTGACTAGCTGTTATGCATTGTAAATACCTCACAAAAGGCTCGTGAAAGGATATAAATTTAGGAATTGATGTGCTCAAGATAAAGCCGATTAAAGAAGCATTTTTTACCACAGTTCTATATAGAACATAATATACTTCAGTGGTACTGGGAAAATAACACGACGATGCATGGATGTATCTGGGGTTTAATATCAAGTGAGTTGGACTGTTCCTAGGCATGGTTACTATCGAATGGTGTTGCATCCCTCGCTCTACTAATATGTGTTTGAGTTACAACGTTGTCGCAATACAAGTGTATCTATGACTGGTGGCTAGCTAGCCTCAATCTAACGTAGCCCAGAAAGTTATTACAAAACTAGCCTATACGGTACTTAAAGGGGTGATTGTGAGTCTTGATTTGTAATGCAGTCGAGACTGCCTAGAAATGAGTATGTGGCCAGACCAAACAGTTCGAATGGGTGTAATTGTTGAGCTGTCGACATAAAGCACCTAGTGATATTTGTGTCACTTCCAATTAGAAGTAAGACTCTGCAACCCCAAAATAACAAGAAATGTAGTGAACAAAGGAGAATTTTACATCGTTTAGCACCATATTGTTGAGAGCAAGTCGAAATTTCTGTGTATACTCGGAGTTCAGGCCAGAAGCGACTAATCCTCACATCGTATTCGCTTGAGATAATTATGTGTTATGTAGCTACAATTCCAGATCTATCTTGCATCCTTTACTAGACAGTTGAGCAGCCAAAGGTTGAGCCCTTGTAATGCCAGACATGCATGCAAAGGATAAACACGCCCATTTATCATGATTGTTTCCTGTCATTCCATATCACCAGAAGAGTAGCTTGCCAAGTTATAGTTGGCACCGGATATTCAATCCATAGTATATTACTACTCAGTTAAGTATGCACTTCAGCTTTGCTCGTGGAATACGAACCCACTTCTAGACTCGGTGGTTCCTTTTTTGGATTGAACTATGTGTTGTATTTCTAATATACATGCAAGCCCCACAAAAATTGCAATAAGACGAAGTGAAGAAACATTATTTAGTTTATTCACTTTCAGCTGGTTAAAACAACATTGCTGATCAGCGATCAGCCATTGAGAATACTCTAATATCTGATTGCCTCGTTAATTCCCCCGATCCAGACAAGGTGCCATAACCTAAGTAATAGTAATAATGCGTATTAAACGAGAAACGGGCCATTTTTAGTGGTAGGGCCACTTTCCGTATTTGAGTGTTTTTGGGATTCTCGATAAATCAAAATCTACCTCGGCTCCACTGTAATACATGGAGGTTGCCACGATGGCGCTATTTTATGTGTACTGTGTTCTTAACTATTTGTCTCCGAATCCCGCGTGAGTGCATTTTTGGTAATGTCGGTGCAGATATGAAATCATGATTGGTATCTATATATTCCTATGCACAGCAGGAGACTCGCGCCTGCCAAGAGCGTTCTGATGGTGGCAGGAGTAGTTTGTTCTTTTGCGCTGCTTTTGAATACGGCCAAGAGGCTGAGATCTGCATAGCCTAACCATCTAGGGATGACTTAGGTACACCCCGAATTCCATCTTAAAACGCCCCACTCTGTTGCGCAGTGTAATGGCTCATTCGAGCGGAAAACAAAAGTGGAAGCAATGTAATGTAGTTGCGTTCATTAGGCTAAAATACAATTCCTGGGAAATTCATTACGAAATTCTGACTTGGATGTACAGGTTGGAGTGCACCGTCACTTTAAAGCACTCGTTTACCCAACCTTAAAACGGTAAAACCATTACCTTAGAAATGATGTCATACATATGCTCCCTTACCAATTTTATTCCGAACAAACTGCATTAGTAAATAGGGCGGTAGTGGATTTCACGAGTTTTGTATATAAAGGGATGCTCGGTACCGAAGACGTGATTACCTTTGCGATGAATAATTATAATGAAAGTCTTTCAGATCCCACTTCACTTACGAGTTCTAAATATGCTAAACCAAGGAAGATACTCACTTCACAAAACTCACCTAATTGCGAGACAGAAGAAAGAACCTTGGAAACGGGAAACATTTATTTGACGAAAACCAAAAAGAGGCAGCAAGTGAAAAATGCATGCGGTAAGCATATTGTCTATTCGTTCAGTCGCCCACCTACTTCACGCATCCCTTCCTCCCTTCTTTCACCTCGAATCCCGCTCTAACCCAACAATCTTCCAGTCAACTGCCAGAAGGCTTGTAAGAAGTGTGACGAGGGTAGACCCTGCTCACGGTGCACCAAGTATGGGCTAACAGATACATGTGCCGACTCGCCACGTAAAGCTCGAAAGAAGGGGGTAAAGAGGGGGCCATACAGACGCCGGAATGGCCAGGGAAGCTCAACAGAGGCCTACAAGTCAACGAGCCAAGACATACGCAGTGATGCTAACGCATCCTTGGATATCCATCGTTCATCGGTGGTGGGCCTCGAAAGCACTTCCTCTTGCTCCAACTCCCGCGCTCACCCTCATTCTCAGCAACATCCCTACCTTCACTCACACCCACACCCACACCCACACCGCCATTCCAACTCGCATACAATGAACAATATCACAACCAGCTCCGATCTCGGCACAAACACAAACACATACACATACACAAGCATAACCACCAGCTCAACCAGAGCCATAGAGCCAAACACGCACACCTCATTCAACCCGTACTCCTCAGCCACATTCGGAGGTGTAAACAAGGGATCAGTATTCGCATCAGGCCAGGGCAAGGATGCCTCGTCACAACTCTCTTTGGTTCATCCTCTCGGCCCCAGGGATGCGTATGAGAACTTGGCCTTCCTGTCCTACCTGCGCCAGGGGGATCACGGCCCAAGGGGTGGATTGAGGCCTTTGGTAAATCCAAATCCTCAGGTGGACATTCTTCAGACCCCGCAATCGCGTCGGTTCTCAGTGGACCTTCCGGTGGCTCCGAGAGTGGGGATTGCTCCTCGGTCAAACTCGGTGGATCCCAATAGTCGCTATGGTCAAGACCCAGACCCAGGTCCAGGTCCAGGTCCCGACCAAGGCCGTGGCCAAGATCAGGGCCAGTGCTCGGATCCAGATCCAGATCCAGATCGATCAAGAAACAATCACAGAGGAGGGCTTACCATTGATATCCCAACACTGCCAGGCATCTCGGCCATTACGTCGCGAGTAAATCAGCCTTCGACACCAGCTCCAGTCCTTCCACCACTGAAGAATATCCCAGGAGGAAAGGTGAATCATGAGGATCTGAGGTGTGATCAGTATGAAGGCGAGGCAGAGAGGGCGAGGGCGTTGACAGATCACAAGGAATCGAAGCTGATAAGCGTGAGCAAGAATGTAAACACGCCGTATAATTTACCAGTGTAAGAGCTTAGCACCAGGACACATCCTTATTGATCCCCAACCATAATTTGCACTAACGGCTGTTATCAATTGGTTTGTTATATTGATTTCGTTGTAAACAGCAACATTTGTCGTTTTATTGTATAGATTTCTATTGTTGGCACATAAATGAAGAGCCTTAAAAACCGCCAATATTAATAACTTGTACCACTCATGATATCACGTTGGTAATGTAGAACAGGACCAGACCGGAAACACCTAACTGTTAATAGGCTAATGTTGGAGAATTCTCGTGTACACAATTGTAAAAATCGGCAGTATCCTGTCAGCATCTGTTTGAACTCATAGGTCAAGCCTATAGTGATATCAGCCCTCAACATCATACGCCTTACTGATATTCGGCCAGTGATTTCTTCCAGGATAAACATTATTTGTTTAATCCAGAATTAATGTTATATTGGAAGAGTTCATGTATACCCAGTGCCAATAAGTCGATCCGATCTAGATGTAATTAGATACGCTACAGTTGTGTAATCATTGGGCGAAAATAAGATATAGAAATCATGTATATATTGAGAACATTACGTGCAATATGCAGACCGTGGGTTGAGAGTGAGTATGAAAATGCTCTCGGACGATCCTTCATGCATTGTGCCTCATGAGCACGCGAACAGTGCGTGATAATGAGATTCCGTCAAAGCAAAATCACGATTACCAAAATGGTCCACATTGCCCTCGGTGATGCAAACGATTTTTATGTTTGGATGATAACCTTTGAGACTGGTGTACACGAGCCAAACTACCATGTTTGGTATCCAATCACCTCATGGACCGATTTCTTACCGACATAAATCATACGCTAGACTGTACATTGGAGAGGGGCAATATGCTTTTTGATGATGATCCAATGTAGTTAAATTCATGTGTATTTGTCGAGCGCCTCACATAACCCGTTCAATTGATGATTTGTAAACACACAAGGTTGAAATAAGTCAACATTAAATAAAATACAAAGATGTTACAAGGATCTACTTCCTATTCGAATCTATCAACAGCCAGTACAATGATAACATGACACTAAAAATTTAAAATATGTTGTAGCGAGTTCACTGGTTGCATAAGGAAATCTGCGGCTGGCTTAAATTCGTCGTCATTTGGTGTTAATGTGGTATGTATGATAGGAGGAAGTAGGGTTTCTGCGAACACGCCTGGTCTCCATTGAATACCAAAGTCCATTGGCAAATTATACGGCGTGTTTACATTCTTGCTCACGCTTATCAGCTTCGATTCCTTGTGATCTGTCAACGCCCTCGCCCTCTCTGCCTCGCCTTCATACTGATCACACCTCAGATCCTCATGATTCACCTTTCCTCCTGGGATATTCTTCAGTGGTGGAAGGACTGGAGCTGGTGTCGAAGGCTGATTTACTCGCGACGTAATGGCCGAGATGCCTGGCAGTGTTGGGATATCAATGGTAAGCCCTCCTCTGTGATTGTTTCTTGATCGATCTGGATCTGGATCTGGATCCGAGCACTGGCCCTGATCTTGGCCACGGCCTTGGTCGGGACCTGGACCTGGGTCTGGGTCTTGGCCATAGCGACTATTGGGATCCACCGAGTTTGACCGAGGAGCAATCCCCACTCTCGGAGCCACCGGAAGGTCCACTGAGAACCGACGCGATTGCGGGGTCTGAAGAATGTCCACCTGAGGATTTGGATTTACCAAAGGCCTCAATCCACCCCTTGGGCCGTGATCCCCCTGGCGCAGGTAGGACAGGAAGGCCAAGTTCTCATACGCATCCCTGGGGCCGAGAGGATGAACCAAAGAGAGTTGTGACGAGGCATCCTTGCCCTGGCCTGATGCGAATACTGATCCCTTGTTTACACCTCGGAATGTGGCTGAGGAGTACGGGTTGAATGAGGTGTGCGTGTTTGGCTCTATGGCTCTGGTTGAGCTGGTGGTTGTGCTTGTGTATGTGTTTGTGTTTGTGCCGAGATCGGAGCTGGTTGTGATATTGTTCGTTGTATGCGAGTTGGAATGGCGGTGTGGGTGTGGGTGTGGGTGTGAGTGAAGGTAGGGATGTTGCTGAGAATGAGGGTGAGCGCGGGAGTTGGAGCAAGAGGAAGTGCTTTCGAGGCCCACCACCGATGAACGATGGATATCCAAGGATGCGTTAGCATCACTGCGTATGTCTTGGCTCGTTGACTTGTAGGCCTCTGTTGAGCTTCCCTGGCCATTCCGGCGTCTGTATGGCCCCCTCTTTACCCCCTTCTTTCGAGCTTTACGTGGCGAGTCGGCACATGTATCTGTTAGCCCATACTTGATGCACCGTGAGCAGGGCCTACCCTCGTCACACTTCTTACAAGCCTTCTGGCAGTTGACTGGAAGATTGTTGGGTTAGAGCGGGATTCGAGGTGAAAGAAGGGAGGAAGGGATGCGTGAAGTAGGTGGGCGACTGAACGAATAGACAGTATGCTTACCGCATGCATTTTTCACTTGCTGCCTCTTCTTTTTTGGCTTTGATGAATAATCGTGAGCCTTATTTTCGTCACGTTGGCATGGTAAATCTTCTATGGTGCACGAGGATTGACGTAGAAGGTCAAGGCAGGGTTTTGATGAGGAAAGTGATTTGTTTCGATCAGACTTGTCCACGGTATCGTATTCTGCTGTGTCCATTGATGTTATAGCAGTTACGCTACTGAATTTGAAAAGCAATACGAGTTAGATATTTGTTAAGGGAGCCATCCCTTTTTATACACGATGCTTATTCATCGAATTGTATCGACTAGACATGGTTGGTGAGCCATCTAGAGAACCGATAAGTACCTACTCGATCTATACTGACCGCTCTTAATACCTTAAACTTGCATCGTGCTCTCTATTGAATTCATTGACGCTTGCCAAAAATTAAGGACATTAATTATGCGAAACATTACATCACCATGTAGCACATTTATTCCACTTGATGTAGATGAGTAGCACAAGACTATCAATTGTAATCAGATGACGACATGGGTCTATACTTGGAGTTCAGATGTAAGTAACCCTTTGCCGGATTTATGCGGTACATCCTAGAATTGCGTTCAAACCTACATTAGTTTCCATTACACTACTCACTGTCCTGCTTATGCTAGCCACATTTGTTACATGGTATTGCGGATTACATGGCTGTGAACTGATCGGCCACCAAACCTGTACTGCTTTGTCCATAAGCTACCATTATCCTGGTGCGAATGCGTAGGTTGGCTCATTGAATGTGATCCTTCCTGAGTGTGCCCACATTTCACTCAGACTCCACTGTCAAGGGTAAAGCAATGCGCCAACTGCTGGGCAATTTCCCATAATCTCGATCGAATTTCTTCGTTGAACGGGCACATGTAGATATCTTCACCCAACTCTTCCGCCCTCCAGGTCATCCTTGATCCGATCTTTCAATATTGGTCCGTGTAATATCCACTACCGCGATTAGCACATGATGCTGATGCACCCACACAAACCATCCAGTGCAAATCTAGAGCACATTTTCCGATGATTATCAGCACAAACCTGATACTTGGTAAATTCCAATCGTCTTCATAGAGATCAATTTATGTCACCAATCCCCAAATCCGCATAGGCATTCAATCATTTGTTTTGGAACGACAGGAATTGACGGAACACAGAAGGGAATACCAATCATCTCCAGTAGGTGAGCTATCAACAACCATGGTTCGAGAACAACTGCCATCACCAATTGACTGATTAGGTTGACACCCCGAATCTCTGAGCAAGATGCAGAGTGGTCTGATCCACCGACTCAAAGAAGGATCAAGTGAAATGAATTTCAAGCGGAGCTTTGAAAGGGGATCTAGTATAGATGAGTCAGTTACTAAATTTAATAAGGCTAGAGATTCTTGTGCGAATACTTGGTCCAGAAGGTTTCTTGGATTACGTCAATGCAGTCCATTGAAGGGCATCATTGATGCATGTACCATCACATGGTTGAAAGGCAAGGCCCTGATCTTATGAGCCAGCGCATACAGGTGTGGACGTTCGATTCGTTTCAAACATGTTTGCCGTATGGAGTGACTTCCATCTTGCGAACGCGAGTAATTTCCTGGCAACCCGGAGATCCCCCAAGATTGATTGCTTCAATGATGTAATAGGGCACCGATTCGAATTCAACGTCAAGAGTGTTGAGTTCTGTAGGCTGATTCAATGTGGGATTTACAGTAATGAGGTGCATGCAATGATGTCCGTTTACGTGATGGAGGGCTAGTCGTTTTTAGATCATGGTTTGCTTAGATGCGGATGACTTCGTTGGTCCTAGTTGTAGAGCCACAATGAAGAACTCGAATCTGAATCGCAGGCTGTATCAAAGTAGCGTCAGCGAAAACGGAGCGACTGATGTGGCGAGCGAAACAGTCAGAGATTTGACCTTGTAAAGGGTCAACAGGAGTATGCAAAGTACAGACCGGAGTGAACAATAGAGCATCCTCCCATGCTGGAGCGAAGCTTGAGCGTGTGGCTTCACTGTACAATCCATAATGCCCAAACCTATGCAGATGTGGTAGCTAGGGTTGTTTATTTGATGAGATCTAGAATTGAAATATCATCTAATCGCTAAAATGCACAATGTTTGTATCACAGAGTTCCTCTACAGGCTTTGTTGCATTGATAGCTGATGCTTTCTTAAGAGTTTCCGAACATCCCATGAGGATGCTCTTCGAAACTGTAGCAACATCTTCAGGGTAGGATACGGTCTTAAACCAGTTTCTAACATCTTCTTCAGGGTACCCGAGTTGCTTCTTTACGAATTCAACTGATTCTGTTTCTTTGTGTTCAACGAACCAACGAGTGGCTTCATTAACGGCCTCAAGAAATTGTTTAACTCTTGGCTGATGTGACTTTAGCGTATCAACATTGGCCCCAATGTAAAATGACGGCCATGGCGGTACGACCTGCCCAATCTTCTTCACCTTTCCTGCGTCGTAGTAAGGCTGAAAGTAAAGTGGTCAACAAGACGATAATAAGGTAAGAATATGCGAGTTTCCTACTTTGGTCGTGAACACTTCCCATAAGAACGCATCTGCACGTCCGTCATTTACGCCAGCAATAAGCCCATCGATATTATTCAGTATTTCAAAGCTCAATGGAACAGGTTGGTCACTCTTCAACCACCCCTTGGTATCAGCCAAATACAGGCTCATTACATGACTACCGCTTCCATTTCTGCTAATGCCAATGGTACCGTCTTTAAGGGTATCTTCCGAGGTATGCTTGGAGTTAATGCCTGCGGAGATGGCCCAGCCTAGATAGATGTTGTTTGTTAGTTCTGATAGTGGCTTATGCTCTGGGGGCTTTGATACTCACAAAGCGGGGATTCCACATATGTACCAATGATCTTGACTTGGTCAGCACCATTAGAAATACCTAGAGAAACCAGCCATTAATATGATACAGTGCAAAAGCCACACAAGCGAAATACCGGCTGTAACTCCCTCAGCAACCATCATAGCAATATCTAAGGAGCCATCTTTTAGCATAGCCAACATCTACAGCAGAAAGGGATTATGGTGGTTGGAGAACTTAAATCAAAACTCACTTTAGTAGTTACCTTTCCAGTACCCTCTATAAACGAATTGACACGCATTCGTTGAGTTCCAACAGTGGTATTAAATTTTATGGCTTGGTTGGAACGTACCTGGAACCGAGACGAGCTCCACTTGGACATTTCTACGCTTAAAATATCCGTCTTTCTGAGCAATATGAAGTGGACAACTAAAGTGCTCGGGAACTGTATGGAGTTCCGAGAAAGGTATTGGTTAGTACTGCTACTTGGAATGGGGCAGTGAAAACTTACCGCAACCAACACGAAGAGTATATGCGGGGTTTGCCATTATGGTGAAAATCAGACAGAGTAATGGCTTAATGTTTGATTGTGGGGATATATATACCAAGTCTTATGAAATCACCTCTCCGAGAGGCGAGGATGGACCAATCAGGGGACCCATGAGGTTTCATGCCATGGTTGTGTAATGTGCACATCGCAATCTGTATATGCCTCAAAGGCTCTCTCGGTGCCTTTCCCTTCCAGGAAACACCCTTTATCGCAGCATAAAGATAAGACCTCCTGTGCCCCACTCTTTGAGAAGGCTGACAAAGAGGCGAAAATATGAATACAGATGTAACGCCTTGAGAAGAGATACCTGAGATAATCCTCAAGATTCACCAGAATTTAATCAAAAGATCTTCCAACAAAATCATAGCATATACGATGGTCACATTACGAATTAGAAATTTCCTATTCAGCCCTGTGGAGGCTAGAGTACATCACGGACTGGCCTGAAATGTATTATTCAGCGTTTCAGCGATCAGGTGATATATCTCCTGGTGCGCATTGTTTTTGACAATCGAATGGTCACTGTCGGTGAAAAATTGAACTCGATAATTTCGCACGGCATTTCGAGTCAATTCGTCCACAAGATAGGCAGAGTTTTGAAAATGTACTGAACAGCCAGATGAGTTCGATACTCTCAATGATACATGCAGAGGTTCTTACCGTTGTCATCCCCCGTTCCATGTACTAATAGAAATTGCGCATTGTGGAATCCAGTCATATTTTTCACTGCACTTGACTTGTAGCCTTCAGGATTCAACTTGGGCGTCTTCATATACCGTTCAGTATATATGGAGTCTAAATGATTTGAGTACAAGTTTGCAAAGCCAACCAATCCAAGACAAATCCCTACCATAGAACCTGATAGATTAATGTTAGAGACCTTGTTCTACCAAGAAATGGAAATTAACATAACTACATACTTCCAATTGGTCACCGGGGCCACTGCAATCCCAAGCTTGAATATACCACTATTCGCCTCTATAACTTTGCTAGTAAGGAAGCCACCGAATGACTAGCCCAATGGAAATTAGTAGGTCCTCTTAATCCTCACTCAAATATCATATTACCCAGCCCCATATTGCCAGGTTGTTTGGATCAACATAGTCTAAGGAGGCCCAATACCTAGCGGCCTCTATCTGGTCAAGACTTTCGAGTGAGCCGAGTTTCTGTGCGACACAGGTTCGGAATTCACGCCCTTTAAAGCCTGTCCCCCTCCCATCCACCTATAGTGCGATGTCAGTAAACTTGCTCAAGCTGCGCTGACTACTTCTCACTAACCATCACAACAATCATAGGAAGCTGTGGATTTGAAGCCAGGTATGTGTGGAAATCAAGTCTGTACGCCAACGATACAATTTGCGAGCCAGGCCCACCATAGCTGAAGTCAAATATGATGATTACTAAATGTGGAGGCAAGACTGAAAGTTGTTTGTCTTACACGTTGAATAGGACGCTATAACGCTTTCCGTCATTGATGTTGAAATCTGGTGGGGTAATTTCTAGAGTATTGAATTCTGATCAACAGATGATGAGTTAATAGGGTGCAGTATTTTCTGTTGTTTGGAAAAGTTACCCTGGTTCCCAATCTTTACTCGTGAGTAGTGACGTTTAGGTAAGTCGTATGAACTCAGCTTCAGCCTCAGTTCCTTGTTATCCTCTAGTACTAGGGTGAAATCTATCCTCAACATTAATACCTATAGCAATGCTAGTCACTTTGGTCCAGCCCTAATTACTTACTGGGATCAATGGTACTTTTGACCTTTTGCCAAGGAATATCCGGTCCTTGATAATTCAACAAATAGTAGCGTCCCTTTGGGGAAAAAATAGCATCGTAGGAAGCATCTACGTGCCCTGGAGTTAGAAGTTTCTTTGTTTGTCCATCAATTGTGACGCTTAGGGGTAAATTGGTTAATGTCCTGCATAAGCTAAATAGAGCAGGATTGAGTACCTATAAAGGTGCCTCTGAACCGAGCCACGTTCTGTGCTTATGTAGTAACTGGGGGGAGGTCAACATCAGTTGGGTGGAAATGCGGCCACAACAGGACTTACATTAATCCATTTTGAAGGTCGATTGATTTGGGCTTCCCCACAACCTCCCAGCCTCCATGTGTCAGATATTTGACTGGTTGCGCGGAGTCGATAGGCGAGAAAACCGCGTAATGGTTGTAGCCGTTATGACTTACAATGTCGATATAACCAGGTTGTGTTAAGCCGTAATTTTCATTTGCAGGAATGAATTGAACTGCCTGGTTCTAATAGTGTTGGTTAAGCAGTGCCTGGCTTGTTTGAGAGAAAACCAAGTAAACATACTGTTTCTATCCATGCACCATTTTCAGTATCCTCGGATCTTACAAGGCTGGTTGTATCACTCTCAACGTTGACAATAAAGATCCTGAGCTTATCTTGGACTCGGTTCATCATCCGTACCATCAGATGGCTGCTTGTATCTGTCAACCAGGCCACTTCCACCATTAGAGTGTCTTCAGAAGTGAATGAATCGTTTTGATCGAAAACTATTGGGGTAACGGGAGAAGTCGGAGTAGGCGGCTGATCTGTCAAAACATCAAACAACAGCACGGTCACTATGGGATTTGGAAAGCCAGGCTTTTACCAAATAGAGATAAGAATAAGCTCGAACTCATGAAGTTGCTTGGCTACCAGTACCTTGGGGTAACGCATATTCACTTCCTCCATGTAAGGATTTTCACCATCGTCGTCACTATGGTACATTGGAAATTTGTATTCTGGCACATCACTCTCATCAAACCGGAGGAATGCGATGTATGTAGAATCAGGAGACCACCAGAGTGCTTGGTTTGACTGGAAAACTTCCTCTATGAAATACTGCGTTATTTGATACTCTAGATAAAGTGGCAGCAGAGCACTACCACACCTTCATAAATCCAATCGGGAACTCCATTGAAGATTTCGGTGCTTCCGTCGAAGGTAACCTGAACCTCAGTTTCCAAGTTTACACTAACAAACACATTATTATCTCGTACAAAGGCCTTCAAGAAACTGTGTAAGCACACTGCACAAGATAACAATGTTGTATCCTACAAAGGAAGTTTACTAACAAGGCTATGTCCTGTAGGGCTCCAGACAGCATAATTAATTCGGTAATTCGGGCGGGTAAGCGGTTTTATAGCGCCAGTGTCCAACTCCAACACGAAATAGGATGCGGTGTAGGAGTAACGCCAGAGCTGTCCCCGCACGAACCATTAGCTATATAGCTCAGAAGTATGCTTTACGAAGACGACCAACCTTTTTTCCATTGACGGAGAATAGAACGTATTTCATGTCTGAGGATATAGAATAATCGAAATATGGAATTTTGGACAAGGTATCCTGGACACCCTTGTGTTAGTAATCCACATGAAGCAAGGGGAACAAAAGCCACCTACCCGATTCACAAACACGGAGGTATTATTTTTGGATACTGATTTTAGAAGGATTTGATCGTCCTGTAGCACACTATACATATCATCTTGTGGATTGGGTAAAGCATTAGCTATGAATGGGTTGGGGAAATAAATGCAATACTCCACCATCTGAAGACTTCAACCAGTTCAACTCTTTCTTCAGTATACGAAATTCGCTGCTAAACACATCATCAAGCTGGAATCTCCTCCCATAGATAGTGGTATTGTGGCTTTGACTGTCTTTCATATGCTGGATTACATTCACTAGACGCCAATCGATCATTAACAGATGAGAGAACAGAGTCCTTGACAGGCACTTACTTTGCTTGATGGAAAAGTTGGTCAGGGAAATCAACACCCCAAATAATAGCAGTCCAATGCCTATTGCTACCACGAATTTGACCCATTTTTTATGCCGTTGGCTTCTCTACGGACATTAATTAATGCTCACCTCTCGGTTTTCCCCACAAGACAACGACGACTTACATTTGCACCTTCCTCCAACTCAAGATTCATTTGCGAACGAACTTCGCTGTCGAAGGATTCTCGCGAACCTTCAAGCTCAACAATCTTATCCTTAATAGAGGACTGAGTCATCCTATATTTGAATACAGCGTACTTTGCTCAGCTCACGATTTGAAGGCCTCGGCTCTCCAAAATTCTTCAAACTTGGGAAACCTAAGTACATCTTCAGAGTTGGTATGGGCTGCAGCACGTGAAACTCACAAATCATAACGAGGTCGTGGAAATTACCAGGTTATACTCGTCGCCAGTGATGGTAGTGTTGCGAAGACAAGAGGACGTATCAATCCAAGCTGAATAGCAAGTCAATGGTGCAACTGAACAATTCTAAGGGGAGACTTGCCAGGTACTTAGCATTAATATAGGTTGATCCGAGTATTGCATATTGAGGGGTACCTTGAGTCTTATATATCCAACATAAATAATGCACTACTGACACCACTGCTATCAAATGAACCCACTTCCCCTGGTTCTGGTCTCTAGGCTAATCATGAGTCGATTTGATATTGTCCCTTTTTTACACCTTCCATCCTTCAATGTTCAGCAGTCACATCACTCAATAATAGAAGCCGTAGATTGATATGCGAATAAGGAAAAGAGAGTTGATCAAAACCATTGTCGTTGATGGTGGTGGCGGCCTATGGTTGTTTGTAACCTTAGAGTTGGCTCACTGATGTTTGGTCACTAAAGCCTCTTGCCGAGACTGATCATCACTACAAGGATCATGATTTGGAAGCACTGGCGCTGGCACTGATCCACAGATACAATCTTTGGTGCATTTCTCTCATTCACCTATAACCTCACCGATTAATGAATTAGTCTCAGCATTAGCAGACATCAGGCTTTGGTAGACTCGGAGGTGGCTAGCTTGGGGGTTTCGAGGCGGATACGGTATATCGACTGATTCTTGACAACTAATTGGGCTATTGTTTAAAAGATGAGAGACAGCATCGCTGGAGCCATCGATCATTTCCAGAACTTGAAGCACAAATTGGATTTCTCGATAGCAAGGTCTGTCCTTCCAAAAATCATCGCGTTGAAATGTCTCTGCCATGCAAGAGTACTCGCACCACTCTTTGTCCGGCTGTATCGGCAGTGTAGCGTGCCCATGTGAACCTGGGGCGACGGCTATACTGGGAGAATATGGATCATGGCCACGTGGGAAACGGGGATAAATTCATCCGCCAAATTCTACACTATCTTGGCATGGCAGCAAATCATACGGCTACTACGGAACTATGTCAGAAACGATATCAAATCGCTTCAGGCTGGTTATTGTCAAAACGTGTTTTAGGGCAGGTTGGCATATGCCACCATCCTGAATGAGATTTGTAGATAGACTCAAGAGAAACGAGCAATCTCTGCGTTATACGATTTGGACGGTAATTGGGCTTGATTGTGCGCCTGGCATTCATTACACCAACTATTTATATATCTGTGAGAGGGAGCTTCCTCTTTTGTGCATTTGTGGTAACACACAGTTGCTGTGATAAATACCTCAATGGTTCTGTATATCTATCTTATTGTGAGCGCTTGGTTACATGCATGCATATATCTATTTAGAGCTGGGTCGATTATCGTGCTTGGCATGAAACCTGACGCCTCAATAACGTTCGTAAATCAAGTGCTGTGCTGTGGCAACCCGAGCAAAGGGCAGCTTCAGCACCTGATTGCCGTATTGCCGGCCGCAATATCTGCCAGTCTCTGGCAATCGGGAGTTTTCAACAGAAAGGCTGTCGGCTTCCAGAAGCTTACTTCTTTAGCCAGCGTCTTGGCCTTTCCTTCCCCATATTTCTCAAATCACTTAGGGCTGTTAAAGATCCAATCATCCGGCCCAAATCCATCTTGGATGTAAATGGGACTAAATTAATGCCATATCGTGCTATATGCGAAGTCGAGGATGGATCTGGATAGGCTGATTTCCAATATAAATAGAAAGGGATTGTACCCACAATACTAGCCATTCGTAAAGTTGATAGTATGGCCGCATCCAAATCATTGTTTGAAATCTTTCTGCTGAAGGATGTTCTCTACAAGGACAATGATCTAATGAACCCCGTTCAGCTCAGTGTTCGGGGTACGATCCTATTTCAGCCATCCAACACCCTCCGCGTCCGTAAGATTACTGTCCAGCTACTGGGAAACATGTCGATTCAACTTCCAGCGGTTGTAAAAAAGACCAAACGCACCCTGATCTCCAAAACCATCACTCTCGTGGACAACAAAAAGCCAGCGCTTATGCTGGGGAAATCAATATACCACTTCGAGTTCGTGCTCCCTGGTGACCTTCCGGATTCGTTTGATTGTGAATTCGGGAAGGCGGAGTATGCCGTGAAAGCGGTAGCTGAAACCTCTATCTTTTCCCCCGACTTGAAGGCCGAGCGCCCAATTTACATTCGCAGCAGTGGCTCTTCCTACAACGACGCCGAAGAGGCATGCCAAGTTGCAAAAAGGTTCGCAGGCCAGATAGAAAGCACCGCGACCCTTCCGATAAACGAGTTTACACCTGGAGAAAAATTCCAACTCAACATTAAAGCCAAGCATCTAGCTCTGAACGGATGTATCACCAGCGTCTGCTGCTTCGTCAAAGAGTTCGTCCGCTACCAAATCCCTTCTAAAACCAACCCCAACGAAATCACAGTCGGCGAATATTTGCGACGACTGGAATTCAGCGGAGCCACGTTCACTGAATCGCAGACGGAAATCGATCACTCCATGATTATCAAGGTTCCCAGCGTCAACGTAAGTTACGATTGCTTGAACTCCCTAGTCGAGATTTCACACGCCCTTAGTATCCGCTTTCACACCAACACTGAGACCAGCCAGGATCAGTTGACGATTGATATGCCTATTATGATCGTTCCCACCACCGGGCCCACTCTATACGACCAGCTCCCTCTTTACCAGCCAGTGGAGCAGCCTCCAAATTATCAATCAGTCAACCCCACGGATCCTGCCGGCCAGGAGGAGTACATGCCACCACCCAACTACATGCGTTAGAGCGTTTTTGAATACTAACCAACGGTTTTGAGATGTCCCGGGCACATCTTGTAAATATTGATTCAGTTCACAAATAAACCCCAAATAACAACCATACGTCGGTCTGGTAGGCTGCCCGGTTCGGAGGAACGCCATCTGTCTGCAATCAGGTGCGCGTCTTGAAAGAAATTCATTTGAAGTCCGACCTGCGTCCGATGGGTAAAACGGCAGTTGTACAACCGGTGTATCCGGAATTCCAGAGAAGGAAGGTACCCCATACTGGATTTCCATTTTTCCAAGCCTATCATCGCCATGATCTATTGATTACAGGCCCTCCTCCTTTTTAGGCTTGGAATTACTGCGATTTTACCTTGATTGCTATTTCAAGATTAACACTGTGGAGCATGTGAACATTAGTGGCTGACTAATGGAACGACCATCCGGCAGTGTAGAAGAGTTACTCTGGCTTTGGTGTGTCGTCTCCAAGATCGTATATTTGCTTAATATAGTATCCATGAGCAAACAGGCCCGCTGAGACCATTCAGACAATGGTCGGTCTGGAAATAGCAATTGTGGTCGTAGTATTTGACTACGCTGCCGTCCAGTTCCGTTGTTTTTGGCTTGTCAGGGAATGCTAGCCGCAAATCCCGAATGCTTATCTTGGATCTTGGGGCGGTAGCTTAGTAGCTAAGCAACACCTATGGAGGTTTCTATTTTCATTGGCCTCTGGAACTTCACTTCGCAGTCCCGATCAGTGCAATTATTTGTTGTGAAGCAATTTGTCGAATGGCCATCCATCCTTCATGGTCATGCTCGGCATCATGGATACAACAGTTCGGGTAGCTGCATTATTTTTAATTAGACACATCTGAGGATTTTGGATGTTGCAGGATTCGTATGTCCATCTCGCTATCCATGAATTTTATAATTGGTAGCCACCTTCACTGGCAAAGCTCTGGACAAATCAAGAAATCCGAATCATTACTACTGGCATCCTGTCCTAAATATCCTTTTTCTATTGTTAGCTTTGGAGCTCAGATTGTTGAGCATTAGTGGTCGCAACAAAGCTACAAGGAGATATGACCTAATTGACTCAGCAACTACAGGATAGGATCATTGAAATGGATGGTTCTTGCGTGACAATATCAGTATCTTGCGGCGCTATTAGTGAATGTGGAACCATGGTAATGTACAAGATTGGCCTCTTTAAAGGACTGGGGTGATCATGTCCTAGTTTCTTCTCGAAGTTCAAAAACGCTATTTATGCCGATACCTGATTAATAGGCTGATTATGGAGCTCGGATTTATGAATACTCATCCACCGCATGGATTGGTTAATACACGATACCATAGACTGTCTCCAGTAGATATGGTGATTTCTATTGGTTTGAATTTAGGAATGTTACGATTGCTTAGCACCTGGTTATTTATATTTTGGCTTCTTAACGAGTTAGTTTCTTGTACCAAATAAATTTCTTAAGGCCTCTATCATTTCTCCAGAATTGTGAGAGTGCCGGAAGTTCGTAGAGGAATATGAACTCTCACATCTCTCTAAGACCTTTCATAGCACATTCAATTATTTGTTTTTATGAAGCTCTAACATAAGTAAAAGTACCGCTTCAGCATAATAGCCAATATGTCATTGTAAATCTCGTATTTACACCTGAATATTTACATCAACTGCATCACATCCAAGCTTATGAGATGGGATTTACTTTGAATATCTTCAAAACTTCAGGTACCCGGAACATCAAAGTTTGACAAGTTGTACAAAGAGCCCCAAGCTTTGCACGCTTGCTCTTGAGACCTTCCTACACATATTGTATGCGTTTTGTTGCCAAGACCTTGTATAAGTATGAATTTCGCTTTTGCAAAGAACAAGTCAATGAGTTAAAGTCACATAATCTACCTGCTCTTCCAATTACTTCTATTATCCTCGAGACTCTCATGAAGAAATTGCTTCTTTAGGAAGTATAGTGAATCAATATGATTCTTAAAGGACATCAAGGTACACTTTCACATTCCATAAAGCATTAAGTGGAAACCATATAATCTACTTGCTCTTGCAGTTACCTTCAATATCTCTAGAGCTCTTGCATCATATATGAGACTGTTACAACTCACTACTCTAGCTATTATACCATCTAAGAACTGATAAGAATTACTAATATATCTTAGCAACTAGGTTGCATGATGTTGACTAATCTGATAGAATTAATGAAGCCCTGCCTTTCCTGAAACTCCAAGCTGTGCAATCATTGGGTATGGCCACTCAGAATAAGCTATCTCTTTGACTCTTGATCTTATACTGAGCATCATTAATCAAGTCAATAAGACTCTACATTATCAGCATTGTTGTGTATCTTCAGTTTACACATAAAAGATGAGACAGGATTCTAGGGAGTATTGAAATTGGCTTGCATAACTAGAAGAATAGCATGATCTTCACTTATGCTTTATTGAGTTCAAGTACAGTATTTATACCTGAAGGAAAACTCTGTAAAGCTAATCTGAGAATGCTTCAAAGGGAGTCCCAAGAAGCTGTATGCAAAGTTTAGTGGCTTTTTGATCAGCTTAAAAATATTGATAACTTCCAAGCCTTCACTAACTCCAGATATTAGCTAAAATCTTGCAGATTAGATCTTAAGTGAGTAATGTTGTAAAAGTTTGTAATTCAACCTAAATATTCACCTCACTTAGTCACTTAGAACTAAGCACATAGATATTAGACATCATTTCATATGTGAAGCTAAAGAGAATTACTTAGCTAGCTTAGTTTACTGTCCTTCAGATGAAATGGTTGCAGACATATTTACCAAACCATTAGCTAGAGTCAAGTTTGTATATCTTAGGTCAAAATTAGGACTAGTCAATGTGAACATTTAGCTGTGTGGGAGTGTTGTAAAAAATTTGGAATACCACCTAAATATTCACCTAACTTAGTCACTTAGATCATTACCTTCAAATCCTAGAGGATACTGACTAAATTCCTTGTCAGGATTTACTTGGAATATTTTCACCAAAATACCAGGCACCCAGAACATGAAAATTCTCAAAGTTGTCCAAACAGCCCCAAACTTTGCACACATGCTCTTGGGACCTTCCTTAACCTATTCTATGCGTTTGTTATGCCAAGACCAGGTAAAAGTATAAATACTATTTTACATTCAATAAATCATTAAGTGAAAACCACATAATCTACTTGTCCTCCCAATCACTTCCAATATCTCCAAGACTCTTACAACAGGTTTTGAGCCCTGAGCTGTCACGCTCTGCAATGTCCATTACTGCTACTACTGGAACTTTTCCCTCTGCTGAAAAGTTGCATGGATCTAACTACCAAGTGTGGAAGGTGAACATGAAGATGCTGCTACAAGAAAGAGGCCTTTGGGATATTGTCATGGGAGAAGAATGCCCTCCTAAAGACATGGGAGAGGAGGCCTTAAAGTACCAGAAGAAAGAACAAAGTGCTTTTAACTGCATTTGCCTTAATGTCAAGGACAAATTGCTAATTCAATGCTCAAGAGCAAAAACGGCAAAGAATGCCTGGAAAGCATTAGAGGACACCTACCAGTCATGTTCAGCTGCTAAGAAGATGCATCTGAAACAAAAATTCTTTACTACAAAGATGCTGCCAGGAGAAGAAATGAAAAATCTAATTAACAGAATTACCCTGCTAGTAGATGAGATGGAATCTGTGGGCATACCAACTACTGATGAGGATGTGATAGTTACCATCCTGGATAGCCTGACAGACACGTTTCAGGGCCTTGTATCAGCCCTAGAGTCCTGAACTGAAGATTTGACCTTAAATTACGTATATGGAAGGCTCCTGGATGAAGAATTAAGAAAATCAAGTGCCAATAAGAAGGAAGAAGAAAATGCTTTTATAAGCAATGATAACCAACAAAGGAGGCACCCAAGACCCTACAAAGGCAACAGCAACCTGTTTTGTAACTACTGCAAAACAAAAGGACACACATCAGACCAGTGTCTCAAAAAGAAAGATTATCAGCAAAAGAAGCCTCAATATGGAAATGCTGCAACAACTGAAGATAGACTATTCATATCTACACTAAATTTGACCACAAACAAGGATTCTCAGACGTGGTATATTGACTCTGGAGCTTCTCAACACTTTACACACAAAAAAGAACTTTTTACCCAATATCAAGAAATTCCATTTAAGAAGGTTTTCATGGGTGACAATAGAACACTTGATGCAGTGGGAGAAGGAACTATCCAAGTAAACCTTAGAAGCAGTGAAGGAAGCCATGCACTGACCTTTAAAGAAGTACTCTATGTACCAGAAATAGCCAAGAACCTACTCTCTGTAAGCAAGGCCACAGCAGAAGGACTCAGTTTCAGTTTTGACAATTCTGGATGCAGGATCACTGATCAAAATGGTGCTCATATTGCTTTGGGCATCAGAGATCAGAATCTATACAAGTTGACTTATATTCCATCATATCTGGAAGCCAATATAAGTAACTTAAATGAAGAAACACCAATGCTTTGGCACAGGAGATTTGGGCACAATAATTTTGATTATTTGCGCAAAATGATCAAAGATCAGCTAATTTCTGGAGTGAAAATTGATCCCCCAGCTAATTTGGAGCACTGTGAAGCCTGCATATATGGGAAACAAGCCAGACAACCGTTCAAGAGCTCTGGGTTAATCAAAACTAAGAAAAAATTAGATCTAATTCACTCAGATCTGTGTGGACCTATGCAAAATTTATCCTTAGGTGGGATGAAGTATTTAATCACTTTTATTGATGATTATACAAGATACACATGGGTCTACTTCACGGAGAGAAAGGAAGAAGCTCTGTCTAAGTTCAGGGAGTTTAAAGCCATGGTGGAGAGAGAAACTGGTGAAAAAATCAAGAAAATACACTCTGACAATGGTGGAGAATATACCTCCAAACTCTTCATCCACTTCTGCAAAATTCATGGGATAAAGCAAGAGACTACTGTACCATACTCCCCACAGCAAAATGGAGTAGCAGAACAAGCTAACAGATCAATAATTGATATGGCAAGATCTATGATCCATGATCAAAAATTATCCTATGATTTTTGGGCGGAATCAGTTGCCACTGCTGTATACCTTAAAAATAGGAGTTATAACAGAATACTTTGTGATTCTACTCCATTTGAAGCATGGTATGGATACAGGCCAAGTGCAGAACATCTAAGAATATTTGGGTGTACAGCATATGCCAAAAAACTGGCTGGAAATCAGTCTAAATTTGAGCCAAAAAGTGTAAAATGCATATTTTTGGGCTACTGCAATGAGAGTAAGGCATACAGACTCTACAATACCAAAGCAAAGAAGCTGATCAAGTCCAGGGATGTGTTGTTTGATGAAAATTCAAAATTTTCACAAAAAATGACATCAGGTGATGACAAAAATCTGATCTTAAGTCCACCAATTGTCAGGAATGAATCAGAGCAAAGCAATGAAAATTTTTTCACTCCAGAGGACTCTACAACCGTGGTTCAGCCAGAATCAGTGCCCAGGAATATCCCAGAAGTGATCATTCCAGTATCAAATGCCCGGAGATCAAATCGGACAAGAAATAGCCCAAATTACTATATTAATGAGGGTACAAACTTAGCCTGTGCCTATTCAGTCCATATTGATGAACCCCAGACTGTAAAAGAAGCCCTAAATAGCCCTCAGACAAAGTTTTGGAGATCTGCAATGACTGAGGAATATCAGGCCCTGATGGAAAATCAAACTTGGGACTTAGTAAAATTACCAATCAACCAAAAATCAATTGGATGCAGATGGGTCTTCAAGACAAAATACAAGGCTGATGGTACAATTGAAAGATACAAAGCAAGACTTGTAGCCAAAGGATACTCTCAAACAAAAGGACTTGACTATACTGAGACCTTTGCACTGGTAGCCAAGTTTAATTCCATCAGGCTAATATTGGCTATTGCAGCCAAATATATGTTTTTTATTCATCAAATGGATGTAAAAACTGCATTTTTGAATGGAGAACTTGATGAGGATGTGCATATGGACCAGCCTGATGGGTTCATTGACCAGGATAGCTCCCATTTGGTCTGCAAGCTTAAAAAGTCACTATATGGTCTCAAACAATCACCAAGAGCCTGGAATTGCAAGATAGATTCTTATTTGGAATCTTTGAGTTTCAAAAGAAGTAATGCTGACTATAGTATATACTATAAGCCAGATAGAGCAAATCCAGTTCTATTAGCTCTATATGTGGATGATATTATTATAGCCGCCAATAACCTAGAAACATTGGAAGAGACTAAATCTAGCCTTTCTAAGGAGTTCAAGATGTCTGATTTAGGAGAACTTAGTTACTACTTAGGGATTAAGTTCTCCATAGACAGAAGTACCCAGACTATCACCCTAAGCCAGTCCAAGTATATTCAAGATATACTAAAGAAGTACAAAATGGATGACTGTAAACCAGCAGCTACCCCAATGGAGACAAACCTTAACTTGGTCAAAACTCAACCAAATCAAGAGAGCTTGGTGCCATCTGAAAGCCCTGACTTTTCTTATCAATCTATGGTTGGCAATCTAATGTTTATCATGCTTAGAACACATCCAGATATCTCATATTCAGTGGGAGTTGTCAGCCAACATAATCAGAACTATGGATCTGATCATATTGCAGCAGTTAAGCGGATTTTTAGATACCTAAAAGGAACTGCTGATATCTGCTTAAGATACACTTATAAGGATTCAGAACAGGATCTTGTGGGATACTCTGATGCTGATTGGGGACAAAATTTGGAAGACAGAAGATCCACCACAGGATACACATTTCTTTACTGTAAAGGAGCCATTTCATGGAATTCAAGCAAGCAAGCAACCAACTGTAGCACTTTCTACTACAGAGGCAGAGTATATGGCAGCCTGTGAAGCTACAAAAGAAGTAATGTGGTTAAGAAAGCTCTTTACAGATTTAGGCCTATGTCAAAAAACTCCTAATACTTTATTTCAAGATAATCAAGGATGTATACATTAGGTAGAAATCCAACTTTTCATGCTAGAACCAAGCACATAGATATTAGACATCATTTCATACAAGAAGCTATAGAGAATAACTTAGTTAGCTTAGTTTACTGTCCTACAGATGAAATGATTGCAGACATATTTACCAAACCATTAGCTAGGGACAAGTTTGAATATCTTAGGTCAAAATTAGGACTAGTCAGTATGAACATTTAGCTGAGTGGGAGTGTTGTAAAAATTTGTAATTCCACCTAAATATTCACCTAACTTAGTCACTTAGATCATTACCTTCAAATCCTAGAGGATACTGACCAAATTCCTTGTCAGGATTTACTAAGTATATTTTCACCAAAATACCAGGTACCCAGTACATGAAAATTCTCAAAGTTGTCCAAACAGCCCCAAACTTTGCACACATGCTCTTGGGACCTTCCTTGACCTATTCTACGTGTTTGTAATGCCAAGACCATGTAAAAGTATAAATATTACTTTTACATTCAATAAATCATTAAGTGAAAATCACATTATCTACTTGTTCTCCAAATCACTTCCAATATCTCCAAGACTCTTACAACAGGTTATGAGCCCCAAGCTGTCACTCTCTGCAATGTCTACTACTGCTATTACTGGAATTTTTCCCTCTGCTGAAAAGTTGGATGGATCTAACTACCAAGTGCGGAAGGTGAAGATGAAGATGCTGCTACAAGAAGGAGGCCTTTGGGATATTGTTATGGGAGAAGAATGCCCTCCTAAAAACGTGGGAGAGGAAGCCTTAAAGTACCAGAAGAAAGAACAAAGTGCCTTTAACTGCATTTGCCTTAATGTCAAGGACAAATTGCTAATTCAATGCTCAAGAGCAAAAACGGCAAAGAATGCCTGGAAAGCATTAGAGGACACCTACCAGTCATGTTCAGCTGCTAAGAAGATGTATCTGAGACAAAAATTCTTTACTACAAAGATGCTGCCAGGAGAAGAAATGAAAAATCTAATTAACAGAATTACCCTGCTAGTAGATGAGATGGAATCTGTGGGCATACCAACTACTGATGAGGATGTGATAGTTACCATCCTGAATAGCCTGACAGACAAGTTTCAGGGCCTTGTATCAGCCCTAGAATCCAGAACTGAAGATTTGACCTTAAATTACATATATGGAAGGCTCCTGGATGAAGAATTAAGAAAATCAAGCGCCAATAAGAAGGAAGAAGAAAATGCTTTAATAAGCAATGACAACCAACAAAGGAGGTACCCAAGACCCTACAAAGGCAACAGCAACCTATTTTGCAACTACTGCAAAAGGAAAGGACACACATCAGACCGGTGTTTCAAAAAGAGAGATTATCAGCAAAAGAAGACTGAATATGGAAATGCTGCAACAACTGAAGTTAGACTATTCATATCTGCACTAAATATGACCACAAACAAGGATTCTCAGATGTGGTATATTGACTCTGGAGCATCTCAACACTTTACACACAAAAAAGAACTTTTACCCAATATCAAGAAATTCCAATTAAGAAGGTTTTCATGGGTGACAATAGAACACTTGATGCAGTGGGAGAAGGAACTATCCAAGTAAACCTTAGAAGCAGTGAAGGAAGCCATACACTGACCTTTAAAGAAGTACTCTATGTACCAGAAATAGCCAAGAACCTACTCTCTGTAAGCAAGGCCACAGCAGAAGGACTCAGTTTCAGTTTTGACAATTCTGGATGCAGGATCACTGATCAAAATGGTGCCCATATTGCTTTGGGCATCAGAGATCAGAATCTATACAAGTTGACTTATATTCCATCATATCTGGAAGCCAATATAAGTAACTTAAATGAAGAAACACCAATGCTTTGGCACAGGAGATTTGGACACATCAATTTTGATTATTTGTGTAAAATGATCAAAGATCAGCTAATTTCTGGAGTGAAAATTGATCCCCCAGCTAATTTGGAGCACTGTGAAGCCTGCATATATGGGAAACAAGCCAGACAACTGTTCAAGAGCTCTGGGTTAATCAAAACTAAGAAAAAATTAGATCTAATTCACTCAGATCTGTGTGGACCTATGCAAAATTTATCCTTAGGTGGGATGAAGTATTTAATCACTTTTATTGATGATTATACAAGATACACATGGGTCTACTTCATGGAGAGAAAGTAAGAAGCTCTGTCTAAGTTCAGGGAGTTTAAAGCCATGGTGGAGAGAGAAACTGGTGAAAAAATCAAGAAAATACACTCTGACAATGGTGGAGAATATACCTCCAAACTCTTCATCCACATCTGCAAAATTCATGAGATAAAGCAAGAGACTACTGAACCATACTCCCCACAGCAAAATGGAGTAGCAGAACAAGCTAACAGATCAATAATTGATATGGCAAGATCTATGATCCATGATCAAAAATTATCCTATGATTTTTGGGCGGAATCAGTTGCCACAGCTGTATACCTTAAAAATAGGAGTTATAACAGAATACTTTGTGATTCTACTCCATTTGAAGCATGGTATGGATGCAGACCAAGTGCAGAACATCTAAGAATATTTGGGTGTACAGCATATGCCAAAAAACTGGCCGGAAATCAGTCAAAATTTGAGCCAAAAAGTGTTTGTAATGCCAAGACCATGTAAAAGTATATAAGCAAATTCAGTTTTATTAGCTCTATATGTGGATGATCTTATTATAGCCACCAAATACCTATCAACATTGGAAGAGACTAAATCCAGCCTATCTAAGGAGTTCAAGATGTCCGATCTAGGAGAACTTAGTTACTACTTAGGGATTAAGTTCTCCATAGACAGAAGTACCCAGACTATCACCCTAAGCCAGTCCAAGTATATTCAAGATATACTAAAGAAGTACAAAATGGATGACTGTAAACCAGCAGCTACCCCAATGGAGACAAACCTTAACTTGGTCAAAACTCAACCAAATCAAGAGAGCTTGGTGCCATCTGAAAGCCCTGACTTTCCTTATCAGTCTATGATCGGCAGTCTGATGTATATCATGCTTGGAACATGTCCAGATATCTCATATTCAGTGGGAGTTGTCAGCCAACATAATCAGAACTATGGATCTGATCATATTGCAGCAGTTAAGCAGATTTTTAGATACCTAAAAGGAACTGCTGATATATGCCTAAGATACACTTATAAGGATTCAGAACAGGATCTTTTGGGATACTATGATGCTGATTGGGGACATAATTTGGAAGACAGAAGATCCACCACAGGATACACCTTTCTTTACTGTCAAGGAGCAATTTCATGGAATTCAAGAAAACAACCAACCGTAGCACTTTCCACCACAGAGGCAGAGTATATGGCAGCCTGTGAAGCTACAAAAGAAGCAATGTGGTTAAGAAAGCTGTTTACAGATTTAGGCCTATGTCAAAAAACATCTATTGCTTTATTTCAAGATAATCAAGGATGTACACAATTAGGTAGAAATCCAACTTTTCATGCTAGAACCAAGCACATAGATATTAGACATCATTTCATACATGAAGCTATAGAGAATAACTTAGTTAGCTTAGTTTACTGTCCTACAGATGAAATGATTGCAGACATATTTACCAAACCATTAGCTAGGGACAAGTTTCAATATCTTAGGTCAAAATTAGGACTAGTCAGCATGAACATTTAGCTGAGTAGGAGTGTTGTAAAAATTTGTAATTCCACCTAAATATTCACCTAACTTAGTCACTTAGATCATTACCTTCATATCCTAGAGAAGACTGACCAAATTCCTTGTTGGGATTTACTAAGTATATTTTCACCAAAATACCAGGTACCCAGTACATGAAAATTCTCAAAGTTGTCCAAACAGCCCCAACTTTGCACACATGTTCTTAGGACTTTCCTTAGCCTATTTTATGTGTTTGTAATACCAAGACCATGTAAAAGTATAAATACTACTTTTACATTCAATAAATCATTAAGTGAAAACCATATAATCTACTTGTTCTCCAAATCACTTCCAATATCTCCAAGACTCTTACAACAGTATATGCTTTAAGCCAGATAGAGCAAATCCAGTTTTATTAGCTCTATATGTGGATGATCTTATTATAGCCACCAAATACCTATCAACATTGGAAGAGACTAAATCCAGCCTATCTAAGAGGTTCAAGATGTCCAATCTAGGAGAACTTAGTTACTACTTAGGGATTAAGTTCTCCATAGACAGAAGTACCCAGACTATCACCCTAAGCCAGTCCAAGTATATTCAAGATATACTAAAGAAGTACAAAATGGATGACTGTAAACCAGCAGCTACCCCAATGGAGACAAACCTTAACTTGGTCAAAACTCAACCAAATCAAGAGAGCTTGGTGCCATCTGAAAGCCCTGACTTTCCTTATCAGTCTATGATCGGCAGTCTGATGTATATCATGCTTGGAACATGTCCAGATATCTCATATTCAGTGGGAGTTGTCAGCCAACATAATCAGAACTATGGATCTGATCATATTGCAGCAGTTAAGCAGATTTTTAGATACCTAAAAGGAACTGCTGATATATGCCTAAGATACACTTGTAAGGACTCAGAACAGAATCTTGTGGGATACTCTGATGCTGATTGGGGACAAACTTTGGAAGACAGAAGATCCACCACAGGATACACCTTTCTTTACTGTCAAGGAGCAATTTCATGGAATTCAAGAAAACAACCAACCATAGCAGTTTCTACCACAGAGGCAGAGTATATGGCAGCCTGTAAAGCTACAAAAGAAGCAATGTGGTTAAGAGAACTTTTTACAGATTTAGGCCTATGTCAAAAAACATCTATTGCTTTATTTCAAGATAATCAAGGATGTACACAATTAGGTAGAAATCCAACTTTTCATGCTAGAACCAAGCACATAGATATTAGACATCATTTCATACATGAAGCTATAGAGAATAACTTAGTTAGCTTAGTTTACTGTCCTTCAGATGAAATGATTGCAGACATATTTACAAAACCATTAGCTAGAGACAAGTTTGAATATCTTAGGTCAAAATTAGGACTAGTCAGTATGAACATTTAGCTGAGTGGGAGTGTTGTAAAAAATTTGGAATTCCACCTGAATATTCACCTAACTTAGTCACTTAGATCATTACCTTCAGATCCTAGGGAATACTGACCAAATTCCTTATTGGGATCTACTTGGAATATTTTCACCAAAATACCAGTAACCCAGAACATGAAAATTCTCAAAGTTGTCCAAACAGCCCCAAACTTTGCACACATGTTCTTAGGACCCTTTTTAATCTATTCTATGTGTTTGTAATGCCAAGACCATGTAAAAGTGTATTTATACTTTTTTATGGTCTGGGTAAGACAAACAGATAAAATAGGCTTAGGAAGGTCCCAAGAGCATGTGTGTAAAGTAAAGGTCATAGTCAACAAATCTTGGTGAATTCTGACCAAATTACATGTTGGGATTTACTTATCAATGTTTCATGTTCTGTCTATCTGATGTTTTGGTGAGATATTCCAAGTTGATTAAACAACCCCCAACTTTGTATTGTAAAAACTTGTATTCCACCTAAATATTCACCTAACTTAGTCACTTAGATCATTGCCCTCAAATCCCAGGGAATACTGACCAAATTCCTTGTTGGGATTTATTAGAATATTTACCCAGAGCATGAAAATTAGATAAGTTGTCCAAACAGCCCCAAACTTTGCACACATGTTCTTGGGACCTTCCTTAACCTATTCTACATGTTTGTAATGCCAAGACCATGTAAAAGTATAAATACTACTTTTACATTCAATAAATCATTAAGTGAAAACCACATAATCTACTTGTTCTCCCAATGACTTCCAATATTGCCAAGACTCTTACAACACTTTGCGCACATGTGCTTGGGACCTTCCTTAACATATTCTACGCGTTTGTTTAGCCAACACAATGCAAAAGTATAAATACTACTTTTACATTCAATAAATCATTCAGTGAAATCCATACAATTACTTGCTATCCCATTCACTTTTGCTATCTCCAAAACTCCTAAAACGCATCAGTCCTTCCTAAACAAACTCTACATGCTTGTTTTGTCAATACCGTGTTACAGCATGAATACTATACTTTCATTCAATTAATCATCAAGTGAAATCCACATAATTTACTTGCTCCCCCAATCACTGTTGTAAAAAATTCGTATTTCCACCTAAATATTCACCTAACTTAGTCACTTAGATCATCACCTTCAAATCCTAGAGGATACTGACCAAATTCCTTGTCGGGATTTACTTAGAATATTTTCACCAAAATACCAGGTACCCAGAACATGAAAGTTCTCAAAGTTGTCCAAACAGCCCCAAACTTTGCACACATGTTCTTGGGACCTTCCTTAACCAATTCTATGTGTTTGTAATACCAAGACCATGTAAAAGTATTAATACTACTTTTACATTCAATAAATCATTAAGTGAAAACCACATAATCTACTTGTTCTCCCAATCACTTCCAATATCTCCAAGACTCTTACAACAATCACTTCCAGTATCTCCAAGACTCTTAAAACATACATGACCCTTGCAGTGTTCCAACATTGTACAGAGCAAATTAAGGAAATGCCCAGTGTGTTTGAGCTGTATTTCATTTGAGGGTGATGATTTAGAGCAATGTGTTATTGCTTACGAGGGGCTCATATTGGCAGGAAGATCGAGTTTTAGAAAGGAATAAGGAGCAAGTATTAGGTAAAGTCAGGATCATATTTAATTTCAAAAAACTTCCACAATTCTGTACCCTAAGAGAAGAATTTAAGAAAAGGCCAGTATAATATCAGCTAAATTCCAGTTTTCCCAAAAGTGACAACTCTCAATATCTCAGATACTAGCTTCACAGTAGACAAGCAAACATCCTTTTCAGGGAGAGACTAGGCCAAATAGCATTCACACCAAATTTGGTAGTCAGCCGCTCATTACTTCCACCAAAAATTGCAACGGAAGTTATGAAGCAGAAACACCAGCTGAATACCAGCAAGATACCATCAGAATACCAGCTAAAAATCCAATGAATTCCAACTTTAAGATTTTGTATAGGGCGTAGAGATTCTATTAAAGCTAAAGAGATGAATTGGTTCCAATGAAATTCCTAATGTATTATAAAAGCTTCAAGACCTAATGTATAAGTAATTAGACATCAAACCGAGCATTTGCCAGATGGAATTTCTAGCCAAAACTCTGTATCACCAATTACTTGGGAATTGCTATCGGAAAAGCCGTGTAAAAACAATACCCCAATTATTTCAAGCAAGAAATGATTGCAGTAAAGCGTGAATTTAAGCGAATAGGATAAGTGAACAAAATGATTAGGATGCAGCCAAAATCATCTCGTATATTCATACCACCAATTCCTAGTTAACATCCTGGTGAATTAATTGTCACGACTTGATTCTCCATACAACAAGTTTTACGAAGTACTCTTGCTTTTGCTATGTCGTATTATCGTAAAAGACCACGTGAAGGGGATTCCGATCGTGAATCTTTTGTCACTGTTGGAACTGTTCTCGAAGATTTAGGCTCTGGAAAGGATGGGAAGAAGGCAGTACCTGTTTGGGAACAAGAGGTTTGTCCTGATCCGTCGTTTAATTGCATTTTCCTGCCTGATAGTGACATTCCCGGCAGGTACGTGATGAGAAAGGAAGGCGTAGATTTCATGGTGCTTTTACCGGCGGCTTCTCTGCAGGGTATTTCAATACTGTTGGTTCCAAAGAAGGTAGGTCCTTGATTAACTTGGCTAGTTGATTTCGTACTCATCGTCCTCTATTTACCCGAAAAGGTTGGGAACCCAAAACCTTCGTCTCTTCACGAACCTCCCGCTCCGAAAGGAAAGCATTCAGACCTGAAGATTATATGGACGAGGAGGATTTGGCAGTTTGTTGCTTACTGGATCCTATTTCCTTGGTTGACAGTTATTTACAGTTGGAAATCTCCTTTCGAAAAGGAACTGGCCGACTCCCAAAAATTGGTAACCAAAGACGATTTCGGGAAATTTGGTAGTACTGAGCGTGATTTGGCAAGACGGCGCGCAACAGCAGATTCTTTAGGCGATTCAAGGTATGCTTGGAAATCATCGCTACCAAGGTTTACACGAACTTACACGGAGCTTACGGGATACCAGCACACTTGGTGCAATTCCCGATAGTTTGCTTGAGTCGTTTGTTATACCATCTAAGGAGCCAGTAGGTATATCCCGATTTCTCTTTATAATGTAACAGTTGGGATTTGGTTAATATATCGTCAACAATAGGTGTAAGGTTGCTCAAAAGTATGGGGTGGCGCGAAGGCCAAGGGATCGGCCCACGATTGAGCATCAAAAAACAGAAGAATCTAGGTTACATGAATTCGAGGATCTATATCCATTGTTCTCTTAATAACACCTGGCATCTCAAGTAGCTAGCTATGATTCCGAGCTTTTCAAAGATGCTCACGCCTCGAACTTCAAGTTTGCTCCGAAAGATACTGCTGTCATTTCTTTCACCAACAAAAACAACCGCTACGGGATTGACTACGATCCATACAATGATAACAGTGGTCATAGCATGCGACAGAGCTCTGGTATGTCCTAATCGCCACAAACCCCGTGAGCCTATCAACTCAATAGACTTGTCAAAGATTATTATACTAGCGGCGTGAGCTATTCCGCCAAAAGAAGTAAGCTACAAAACACGCACCTCGCTATTCTCATTCAAATCCTCACTTTCGCTGCAAGGCGGCTTCGGAATGGAAGATGACGATGACCATGACATCTACTCTACTTCCTCGAAAGCCGATTACAATACATCCTTGTTCGACGATGACGACGATGATCAGCCCATGGTCATCGGTATGAGCAAAAAACCATCGAGGCCATCAAGATCTTCGGACTATGAGGTGAGTATCAGTGGCAGGCTCGCTATTGCTTCACACTAACCGAACAAAAGTACTCCAAAGCTAAAGCCAATACAACGACTGTTGTTGTTGGCTTCATACAAGCCACCCTTCCAATGCCTGCAGATAAATGGTAAGTATCGTCGCTTATTTGCGTTCAAAGACGGTTCAATTTACCCTTCGTCATTATCTAGGTTCAACCCACCTGATATTCCAGCTGGGTTCAATCCATATCATCGACTTGGCTCGCAGGCACCACCCCCAAACCACCTGGCTGACAAGCAAGCAGAGGGGTCTCGAAGACATGTCTCCGAGTATACCGCCGATCAGGTATATTGATCTGTATTCAATCATCGTTGTGCAGATTCATGCTTACATCTTAATTCAATCATAGCGAGGTGCTATGCTTGGTGAGGAGAAAATCAACGCCCCCAGTCGATCCGTATTCGATTACATCTCTAAAGACAATAAGGACAGACTGAACACCCTCATCAATGGAACCACAAGTAGCCGGGAGAAGCCTGACGTACCTAGAATCCCGAAAGTCGAGAAGAAGCAAGCGCTTGCAGCTCTTAGCGGATTCATACCATTTGGTGATAATATAGAGAAGCAGAATCGGTACAAGCAATTTCTCGAGTATAATGCCGAGATCATCAAGAGCCTCCCACCAAACCCTAGAGTAAGTGCAAAAGAAGCCGGAAAGAATAAGTCAGGTTGAATAACACTGCGAAATCCAGGGATTCTCCGATGAGGATTTGGCGAAGGAACACAAAGAGTTTGCTCAAGCTGCTCGAATCTTCCATCCTATGTCTAGTATGATGGCATCTCGCTTTACTAGCGCGAGCTCAGAATCAATAATCGAGGAATTTAAGCAGCCAGTCCCGGGATTAAGACCTGGTCCGGGGCCTGCGGAGGCTAAAGAACAAGAGCCGCCTCAAGCCAACAAGAAGCCAAAGAAACAAGAGTCCAATTACAATGTAAGTCGCCCTAGATACGCGTTAACGGGCGTAATTTTAATTTTGCCTTTTCAAAGAAATCGCCCGCCGCTGAGGCCGCTGCTATGAACATGTTTGGCCAACTAACTAGATCGACCACTCCCTTTTATCCTGCCCGACTTTTATGCAAACGCTTTAACGTCCCTAACCCCCATCCGGAGTACACTTCCACTACGCAACCAGGCAAAAGCTCAGCTGGAAGTCGAGAGGCGCTAAGCAAGGAATCGTTGGATTCCATTGTAAATGATAGCTCTTCATCATTTACTGCGGGGCTTCGTCAACCCACAAAGCCAGTGGAAGTCAAGTCTTTCGTTAGTGCAACTACGGTTGAGCCAGATGTACAGGCGAAAACCCCACCAGCACCCCAACCTGCTCCGAAAGAAACAGTTGTGCCAGAACGGCCTCCAATGGACATATTCAAAGCCATCTTTGCAGATTCAGATGAAGAGTAACAACAACTAATGAATTTCCCTGTTTCTGGATGCAATCATCTAGCAATTCTCATGTATAGTTCAAAATGATTGAGCGATGATCCGAATGGAACATTTTAGAAAAATCATTCAATATATTCTCTTCAATAGCTTCATAATCATTAGAAGGAAAGGTGTATTACGTAGCATATTCCTGATACTGGAGAGACAAGTTTACTGCTTTCAAACTCCTAATGATTATCTGTGGGATACCGATCTTCTTTCTAAGACACACGAGAGGGAAGTTCTCATGCCATTGGAATTATGCTTCATATATGTCGAATCCAAATGCAAAACGGATGGATTTGTGTCTCCAGCAATAGTTTGCAATGTCTAGAATTATCAACAAGGTTACTAGTGTACCAGAGCTCGTGACTATGCGGCAAAGGAAATGAGAATACAGATGCATGCTATGGTTCTATGACTTGTATAACAGTGAGAATGTAAAAAGAAAATACGGAACATGAATGATGCGCTTCACTTCATCAACCGTATATTGAAAGCGACTGAAGTGTAGTACAGCCGCATCTGCATAAATGTTGTATACTATATCGTGACGTACTTCATACACATTGATGGGATTCCTTTGACTATGCTTGCTTGCCCTTCTACCTGTGTCCACCTGATCACCCTAAAAACCATCACTGCCAAAAACATCCACAAAATCAGGGTCCTTGTATGACAAAATAATGAATGGTTGTTTGTAGAACCCCAGGTGACAAGTGTTCACCAATCAGCAGGAGTTACACGTTCTCTCGTGAGCAGGAGAATCCAATCATATCCCTTTCCTTTAGTCACATCAAGGGATGGCCCAAGTCGCTTTTGTTGAAAAAAAGCCAACCATCCTCAATAGGCGAAGTTTCCCTGTTTTTAGAAGGCGACGAACACAGGATGCTTCTAGTAACAAATAGAAACAGCGAGCCACTATTCGTTCCAAAAGTAGCACACTAAATCAGAACTTCATTAACCTCAACAAATGGCTGTTGTCCTTCCTGAACTTCTCATATTGTACGTGAGGCTTAGCATAGTTGCGAATTGCCTTACCCCGGCATTGCACTACCATCACAATTTCTCCGAAATTGGTTGTCTTTGTTCAAGACATGATAGGAAAGAGGTAAAACATTGATGCCCATCATTGTAAGGGGGTATATACCTGGGAGTTCATTATTACCACGTAGGTTTGCATTTACCTCTCACCATTCAGTGAGTGATTGGAAATATTTCATGATTCCCAAGTTACCTCATATAGGGGCCCCAGATAGATGCAATCACTCCCCTCATGAGGTTTCGTATCCAGAGCCAGCTTCCCAGCGGAAGAAACACATGGGAAATTGCCTTCAACTGAAGTTGAGGTAAACATGGTTGTGTAATAATTCTCTACACATACCTCATCCATTGGATGGTGGCGGCTAGGTTGCTTACGTATATATAGACTTGATTTGCTTTGTATAAGCTCGCAAGCCAAGTCATCGACGACAGAGGTAAACCTGGTGTAAACTTATGCTCTGATTGGATTTAGGGCGTTGAATAACACTGTGTTGATATACAACATTGGTAGTCATAATGCGATCATTATTTATGTGTGGTGTTGTTTCTACAATCACCTGTTTCTTAGTGAAGCACATCAGACTGTAGTATATTTCGACTGAGCCTTATCAGTAAATTCACCAGTGCTGCAATGTTTGTTTCATTAGTGAGATAGCATTTGGCGACTCGATTGGATGCTGAACCACTGCTCAGTTGCCTTATGCTTCACATCATCACCAGGGTTGCAAAGTATGTTGCAGTCATTTGATAAATGTGATTCATGCTGCTCCAAATTCGAATCAAGCCTTATCTTTCAATGAATAGCTTTATCAGGTGTGGAAGTGCGTATCTATTCAATTGTCGATTGACACAAATTGGAGAAAAGGGGTTCGCAGCGATAGAGAACAGCCATTCCTATTTGGTCTCGCCATAGCACGATGGCCCATGATCGTCTGCCATCAAGTAACCCTTTTGCAACCATGCAGTCTGGTTACCCCCCACATATCTTTGCCAAATGCCCGTCATCCACCAATCTGCTGGCCACAAGCTGCTCCCGTGAGCAAAAGCATCCAATCAGAGCCCATGGAGCTGATGTTGGGCTGTGTTTGGCTCTTGGTCACTTAACCAGCCTTAAATAGTAATGAGGGTCTCATATCTGGGGAAAATGCGAGAAACTAATATTTGACGATTCATCCTTCATACAGGAGACTAGGTTTGGTGCATCCGATATTGACGATAGTTTCTGAAGATCCTACCAGATTCGTGGGCTCACGATGGTTCCCTGAGCTATCGGCTTCAAGACTCAACCAGTCATCAGCTGGTTGTCAACTTTGGACGGAGATAACCAACTGTATGAAACACTTCCAAGTCAATTTAAATGCTTACGTTGCACATGACGGCCTCAGTATAACTAGTATTAAGACCCTAGGGTCAGGCTTGTATGCAAATAGCTAAATAGCTTCGCACTCTGCGTGTTTCACCTTTTGTTGGGATTTTATTTAGCCTATCTGGACGGCTTGCCTCGATACAGGCTCTGCGATACAGTAGTAAAGATTCAATCCTGAGACTTCAATTCCTTAGGTGGGGTGGGATTGGACCACTTCGCCAAGAGAAGTGAGATTCATTGTTGTACTTCACTGAATCTCTGTTGCCAGATTCACTCTTACGACAATGGCTTGTCTGGAATTATGCACCACACCACTTTCTGCTGACTTGATTCATCTGGATATGTATGTGTTGGGAACATGAAGCATGCCACAACAACATCAGTGTTGTATAGCCCCCTCCAACATCGTCTAGAGCTGATGCTCCAAATTCATAGCCTTGATCTATATTGCTACCGAATCGCCTTTCCTGTTAAATTAAAAATAGGATTTCTGCTATTTTTAGTATCGCTTGGAATTGGTGCAAGTTACCAATCGTTTGCCCGCCATGGGCAAATAATGATGGATCTGAAGAGTGCAACCGACTATTCACCAGCAGGATCAATATAAATCAAATCGACAGCAATCCACGCTGAGCCCTGGCTTGGAGAGGTCACTGCTCTGCAAGAGACACGATCGCTCAGGGCTACGCTTCTTTCGTTTGGTACAACATGGGGCCTTACTCCAGTACTGACAAACGGCTATACCTGATGGGAATCCGTCGAGGTGGCTTAGTTCCCTTCTTTAATCCGCCTGCTTGACTACGATGTCCATCAGCCGGATTGATCAAGGTGTTGGGTCCTTGTGGAATGCGTTTCTGGATCGCATCCTACAGGTTATTTATTTCAGTAACATGGCTTGCACCAGTTTGTGCATGATAATGTCGTTTCATTTCAAATTCATCTTGAGTGGTCGTGTGGATAAAGATCAGTCCTATGATTGGATACTGATTCAGTACTCATGGACTGGTAATATGATAAGCATCCGACGCTACCGTTGCTTAGTCAACAATCGGAGACTACTCCGAACTCGTGAAGCAAATCCCATTAACGCAAGTCGCCTTTAGCGCCGACGTTATCCGCCCTGGTTTACTATCTTAATCAGATAAATGGGCTGGAGTACTACATACGAAACGATGGAGGAAACAGTGGCATGCCAGGCATTATTCGGATGTCAGCCAATGTGGTTGTGCAGTATTGCAGCGAGAGATACTGGTAGTATATTTCTTAAGGATTTGTATACCCACAAACCAACCTGTTTCATTGGAGAATTGAGGAGGAGGACAATGTGTTCATAAATTCAATTAACGCACTCCGAGCACCATTCGATTGAAAAGATACTATGTATGCCTAATCTTTAATGATGCGCAATTATACAGGATCTGAAGCAGAACACAACCTGCCTTCTAGTCATTGGCATTCTTTCTTGCAACCACATGTACAGGCTTGCGCTATCCCGGTTAACATAACTCTGGCCAGTTCTGGAAACAATCTTTGTAGCAGCGAGGTATTGTTACAAGGCCGACTCAAGCCATCCACCAATGCGCACCGATCCCATTTGGGCAAGATTGGGCATCCGTCATCAAATCCACTGGAACTGTGGGTTTTGGATGGTATTGGTGAGGGTGGGTAAGAATGGCGTACAAGGCCATGCGCTAAGTGAGGAGTGGTAAAATTCCAAAACTAGACCTAAGCTCTTATCGCACCATCCAGTGATCTTTGCCGGAATTGCCGACTAATCTCATTCGTGGAATATTTAGTGTGACCCGAATTGGTGTAACAGATAGCCTATCTATGCAGCAGCCTTCCGAAGCTAACTGTCTAATTCAATTTAGTCATGGTTTATTATTTTCGAGTTTCAATTATCTCCGTGTATCCTATATTTGTTGTCGACGCAATCGTCGCCACTCTGGAGAAGGTTCTACTCTTCTGTTGACATGGCCAAGCCAAACCTACTCGGGTGCTCTGGAGATTTCGCCCGCTACTACCAACTGCCTCGCAATCAACCGTCTGCTGGTTTAGATAGCAGAGATGCAATGAAAACATGACTTCCCTGAATCAGCCATTTCTTATCAGGGTGATCCCCTATCAATTTACCCACACATGGTCGTTTGAAAGTTGCCGAAAGATCATTGCCTATTGATCCCATTATTGAAGGATTTGTACCCATCACATTCATTGATACATATACTTGCTCCAATCAATCCCTGGTTTCTATATTCATATAGTTGATCCTACTGTGTACAATTATATTTCAAAGACTAGTATATTTTAGTTCTATATTTCGATTTCTGGATTGATGGCCATTATATATAAGCCGACCGTCCCTCTGCGGTGTATATGACTTTTGTCTCTTGTCTACGCAGGAATAGTTACCAATACTCTGAAGCTGCTGTTTCCGCAAGCACTTTCATCCCAGCCAAAACTCTTTGAGCTTCGACTCGCCTTTCTTATTTCCAACAACTAGCAGCATTGTCTACGCTCCTCCTTTCCCACGTACCCAGTCTTAGCAGCGGCTTGCACGCCTCTACACACCATGCCTACAATCCTTTCAGAGCCAGTATTGACGCTTGCACTAGACAACCTTCACAAACTGCGGGATATTGATTGTGATAATTTGTGTTCTATGTGGGCAGGTTGGTCTTTCTGATTTATATCCTAGTCTTTCCACAAGTAATAACGCGAGTTTTCCTTGAACCTAGTTTTCACGAAATGCAAAGAGAACCTGCTAAACGGCCAGAGACTCGAGAATCTTTCCTGGCGTTTGTGGTTCCGTCAGGCGTCTTCGGAAAGAAAGCTTGCGCCTCGTGCCTCAGCTGAGGTTGGTGAGCTCCCTCACGAAATCAATCCTGAGAGCTGTGGCAAATTCGTCCCTATGTCGGGAAGCGACCTGGCAAAGACTTTCAGTTCACTCCCTCGCCAGCTTTCCTCGACTTCTATTCATAAATTGATCAATACGATATCCCCAAACCCCGAAATTGCTGAGAATGCTTCTATGCCTCTAACTGATCTATCCATCATGGATGAAGCATTGCCAGCTTCTGATGTTGATACACTTTGCAACACATTTGAGGAAGTGCCAAGTCAAGAAGTCGGCATCGCAATCCAAGATATGAACCGAGACAGAACCCCCGATGTCCTTTCAAAGCGCAAAATATTCTTCCTTGCCGAGTCTTTGGAGGATGAGAAGTGTCGTGGTCACGTCTTTGAGAAGTCAAAAAACTCACAAACGGTTATGGATCTACAGGCGTTGGCTCGCTTCCCAAGGGATAATTCACTTGAGTTTAGTGAGAGTAACGGTTCAGAAAGTACACTTGATGATGAAGATTGGGAGTCGATAGCTTCTAGCTATCAGTCAACTCCTGCAAACAGCAATGATTGTGCATTTGAGAAGATCAGTGTTTCCAAGCATTCTTCCCAATGCGAGCAACCCAAGACTTCCCTACTGTCTACTCTCTTCCAAAAGCGCACACCCACCTCTATCCCTTATTCGAAGCCGTCCGTCTTCAAAGGTCTGTGTACGCTTAACACGCCACCGGAAAAGGAGGACGACGATGATTCACTTGCAAAAGAGTTATCGTCAAGCCTGCACCAGAATGTACTTTGGCAACGCCAACAGCACGAGCACTTTTGCCGCCCTTTCCATAAGGAGCCGTCCATGACTAGTCTGGCTACCAAATGCGAATACCATTTCGCAACTAGCCCCGGATATTACGGCAGTGGTTGGTAGAAGTGGGCAAGTGAATGCCAATTTTCCACATTTCTATATCCTATATTTGTTAGATTTCCCATAACTACATAATCGGGGTTACTCGATTCACAGCAATGGTTCGCGTTGGCGTGATTTGAATAATTCTGCTCTAATCCTCTCTGTATCATAGTCAATATTTCTCTTTGGTAACCTCCCCCATTCATCAAATCTAGCCCCGTCAGAATATTTACATTGGGGTCCTCTCCTCACAGCCTTTCGAAACTCCAACGTTGTCCATTATCTACATAATTCACATATAATGTTAAATTCTCCTTCCGTCAGGGGAATATATCCTCCATTTCTCTTGGGCTCACTGAACGCTTAAACTTCGCTACCGAACAAACGCTGATCCAGCTAGTTGTAACATACAATTCGTACTCTCCGACCGAATATCATTGAGGTTTTCTGTACGCAAGACAAATAAAGAAATTTTTGATTGAAAATTTGAATGGCATACTCCATCTTACAGTCGCCTTCGAGCTTCGTTGTATTCAACGTAAGCAGAGCCGAAGTTCAATGTGGGCTGAATGATTTTGTGCTTTGTTTCAAGTCCCTTGATCTTATGTAACACTCACATTTACCATTTAGTTCAAGACTCGACAGTGGTCAGCAAAGAAACCTCGATGTTGTTGGCCATGTAAGCAATGGAGAAAAGTTTATTAGGCTCGTCCAGATATGTTGTGATTGCAATTACACAGAATTACTACAGAAACCTTCGTATTTCGTATCAATTCTATTTGTATTTATTGAGGGTTATGTTTGAATTTATGCTTGGTCCATTGATGCAACTTTCTCCTTGAATAGCTTCTCAGCGTCCGTCCAAACGCGAGCGTTTTGGCGTTCTGGCAGGCTCAAAATACTGGGAAGCAAGTCGTGGCAGAACGCTTCACTAGCCTCTCTTGGGAGGAGGGTAGGTAGGTGATCAATGCTTACAACATCCAATGGCTTGGGGTTGGAGGTCTTGACTGGGACAGTGGGCTTGTCAAAGGTAGTATTGATGGAGTATACTGGGATAGGATTGTTAGGGTTGGTAGTATCACAGCTAACATCCACGATAACCGAGAGTTTACGCTCGTTATCCAAGTATTCTTGACTGACAAATGGCGGGATCTTGTGACTAAGGTAGATGCAGTTGACAAACACATCGCTGTCAATAATCTCCTTAAATGGACCACCCTTGGCGGTTTCCTGCATGTCCCATTTGATAATGTTCTCTTCAGGAATTCCGGCCTTACGAGCGTAGTCCACAGCACCCTTACCGCAACGTCCGAGTGCACCAATGACCAAGACCTTGGGCAATTGGCCGTTGTTCTTGGCACTAGCCGCAGCAAGTCTTTCCTTGGTATAGGCTATCAGGCTATCTTCATTAGGATAGGGCTTGACATGTGCGAGAGGCTCATTGGGATGCAAAAGTTGTTGGCACCAGACATCAAGTCCGATTGCGGTTCCAGCAAATCCAGCATGGAAACCGAAAGCAGCAACACGACGACCATTCTCGTCATTAAGGAATTCAAGATCCAAGATGGTGCCGTTCCCGGCAACAAATCTTCCCAGGATATCCTTCCAGCCACCTTGGTTTTTGAAGCAATGTGCGAAAAAGATGTGTGTGTGTTCTAGAGGGGTAGTCTCCTCGGGGAGCTCCTTGAGCCCAATGATGTATGCATCCTTGGGGGCATTCTTCCATGCGCCACCTGGAACGATGGTGCACCCAGCACTGAGGAAAGCAAGAGACCATCAGAAACCGCTGAGAAATAAGAAAAGAACGGGTGCTTACTCGGCGTATTCCTTGTCATCAAAGATTCTTTGCTCACATTTTTCAACAGTGACTTGGAAACCTAGCAGTGCATTAGATAAAGGCTATATCATGACAACTTCAACATAAAAGATAAAAACCTTTTTCCAAAAGAGTCTTGCAAGCGGATGGAGACAGGGCAGCTCTGTGCTCCATTGGCTTGGTTTCTTCTCTGAGCCAAAGATGAACGGACATGTTTCTGTTTATTGCGAATCCAAAAGAATTTGTGATGTTCTCAGGAGCCCGCCGGCTTTATTTAAAGTTTGCAAACTCATGGGGCCTTCACTCAATCTACGTAAGCGTTATGAGATGGGGATCTTTATGGACAACTTATTCAATGTGACTCGAATCAATATTCCCTATTTTCCGAATAAGGCAATCCAGTTCATCTTATCTCGACATTTTTGAAGCTTTGCAGGGAATTGCAAGTCACTTTACTCCCTGGTTTCCGGTAGTTATTGGCAACGGAAGCGATGCCCAATAAACCATCTGGTCTTTGCCTTACTCCAATATGCAGGCAAGCACCATGAAACAAGGAGAAATGGACGAGTTACCTCGTAATCCATTAGAATCTGATGATTGAATTTGGATTTGACGATTATCAATTTGCGGTAACACCCAAATTCATTGAGAAGAGTGATTCATTTGAGTCACACGTCGTCATGCTGTATCAAGTTCGATAGATCCGTGCTGTCAAATTGACTCATTCATGATACCATTCAAACAAAAATCGATGTTTATTACAAGCCATATCATGCAAATTGCACCAAAGCCACCCCTCCATCACCCACAACGAACTCTATTCTAGGAATATCGGTACTTCCACCAACAGTCAATGGGGGAATCCAGTCATAATCACCAACACCAGGGTTTGATCGAACGACGCATCACCTGCTTGGAGGCCACTAACCAAAAGCCAGCCTCAATCCGTCAGAGCCTTTTGAATTTATGAACCAAATGTCAGAAGCAATAGTCCTGATGTATCCAGTTCCAAGTAGTTCAGTACAAAACCGACATCAAATCTATGCAAATCAGCTCTCAGGTAGTAAGCACGGAGGATTTCGAGATTATGAAACTTGTAAATGACCCAGCCAAGTTGATCCTTGATATCCCACCCTAAGGCCCTGTTCCTCTGATTTCTGGGATGCAGAACTAATCAACCTTGTATGAAACATGCCTCAGGCAATTCTTGAAAAGTAGGCCCTCCAAGAATTTGTTGGGCTACCAATTCCAATGTACCCGTTATACTGCAGGCCTCGGTAGTGGCAGATAAAGTGGCCTGAACTAGACGTATTGTCTATTGCTTTCATTCCATTTCTAGAATAAGGTAAAAATTTAAGTGCCTTCAATCATTACAATACCCAAGATTTTTTTGGCTAGCTTTAGGTATTCATCTCAATTTTCATATAGTGGGCATTCATTTCAGCCATACTCTCCTAAGCCTATATCTAGTGAGCGGCATTCATTTATATGTTGTCAATATATTTTGCCAACACTCAAAAACATGACAAAGCTCACATTGTATCTAAGAACCAGTAACTTGGAATGGCAAATGACTTTTACTGATGATTACTCATGGCACACTATATCGCATTTATGTAGGAAAGAGCAACTCGTATATGCATAAGTTGTCTATAGTTTCTCCATTGGTGTGGATGGCGTACCGAGGAGTTTAAGAACTTCAAAGTGTAACCGAATAATTACAAGTGTAGTTTGATTGATGTTACAAGTTGGAAAAGCCACTGGAATTCCGATTTTGCGGGAGTGATAATAGGGTTGCATTGCGGAAGGCCCTTGAAAGCTGGGTGCCAATTTCGAAGACTAAACGGCTTTGATTACTTCATATTCCGTAATTCCAGATGGCTGTCAGGCGCATGATGGAAATTACATTTGAAATCAGACGAGCTGACGGAGTTGGAGCGTGGAGAAAGATTTTGGGGATTTTTTTGGGGGAGGGTGGCTTCACCTTTCACCATCTCCACATTCAAGGAATTACCAAAAATGCTATGCAAGATTTCGAAATTTATCACCTCCTTAGAGCATGAAGTATTCACGGGTATATATATTGTACCTCGCCTGTGCAAGCGAGAAGGATTCAAGCGAAATTCTTGAGATGCGCAAAGATTTCCAAGAACAGAAAAGTACCACCAGTTTGATTTGGGTACAGGAGTCTAACTTGCACCAGATACTAGATATTACAGCATAGATTTGGACGATAAAAACCAACTTCATCCCACTACATCTAAAAATCAGTATAGTAGTATGGATCCGATGTCATAATACGCTAATTGTTCAGTAGCGGATGCATGGAATAAGGACAAGTCTTCATTTTTGACACACTACTGACAATGGGGTTGTGTTGTGGGAATCTAGCAAAGCTTGTACTAGGTGTCTACGATGGCTCGGACCACTTGGAGCCTATCTGAACACCTCAAATCACTGAAACCGGTTGAGATTCTGGCAATACAACACACTACGAGGCTATTTCTCCCTACGCCTACGGAGAAGAATTCATGTTACACCGTAACTGCGCCCAAGAGCAAGCAACGATCGCTTCTAAAATAGAAAATGGATTATGTTCGCCCAGATTTGACCATTGGGGCTTACATATTTTGGACATGTGTGAAGTTTTACCAACGACGATGTTGCCGCTAACCTGTACGATGTGGATCGGTCCACATCGGTTAGTTTGACAATTCTGCCAAATCGCTCCGCCGAAACAAGCGGCTTTTTTTACCGACATGGGTAGCGTCCATAACGAAATTGTGGCAACTAGAAGGCAGTCTCAATACTTGGTTAATCTGCTAAACAAGTTACGAAGATTTCGCCACCAAACACAACTCGGCCCAAATGGGCGCGGAAAATTCATGATGAGGAGTCATATCGGCCTCGATTTCACAATTTCAATCCTCTGTGCCTTTCTGTTTATGCTTCTAGAGATGCCATTTTATCGATGTGGAAAGTCAGTTAATATTCCTGGTTTAATCATTAGCTCATCCTAGTACTTACATGTGGTTGAAGATCATATTCCCAGGTAAAGGCAGTCTCCATCGCCAATAACATGATCACGAACCATATTGATCGAATTCCCAGGTAAAGATTGTTTCGCTCGCCAATGGCATAATCGCAAACCACATTGACAATCGCATTAATTCCAATTTGGTCACAAATATCACCGAATTGAATGGCAACACTGGGTAGCCATTGCCATCTCATCTGGATAAATTAAATGAAGAAATGAGGGCTTTCCTAATCTTTAGGATATATTGCGTATCAATCAGGATAAAATATGAGAGTTGGTTGGTTAGCATGCTCTCAAATTCGTAGCAATCTCACCTAATGAGTGACGTTGGGGCGGGCTTATGAATGGATTTCCAACGATTACCAATTAATATTTGGTGATCCAAAATGTCATATCCAATGTCATGATCATTTTTACTGAGCATTTTTGAGTCATTGTCATATTTCTTTGATTCATATAAAAGAGGCTGGGGGTATGGAGTACATCATTGCTTAGGCGATACACCACACCTGAAATTGGCCAGCTAGAGTTCTCCGAACTTTCCAAAAGCGTTTATTGCTCATCGAAAAGCCTTATATCCGTAGTCAACAAAGCTTATCATGGACACTAACTGGTGCACCGTTTGTGACAAACACATCGACTTCGATGGCCTTTATTGCAGCCAGACATGTCGCCTGCAAGATGCCTCGACCAAAACCAACAGCGCTCATATGCTAATGTACGGAAACCGCCGTCACAGCGTCAGTGGGTACCGTCCTCCACCTCAAACTCCAACTTTGTTGTCACCCTCATTCATGACTGATTATCAACCACACAATTGTGGGAACATGTCATCACCGAGCTCCCCTATTGGTCAAAATCTCTGGGGACGTACCTATGCCAAGCGCTTGTCAGTATCATAGATGCTCTGATGGAATCCGCTCTGGCTTGGCCAAACGCGTCCTTGAAATTTTGTATAGTTAGTTTCATTAGTAGTTCATTGATTCTCGACACCTTGTACAGCATAATTGTAAAACCAAAAAAACCGACCTTCTCAAGTTCTTAATTCAATCTCCAGTCAATGTACACACATAAACACATCAATCGTATCTTTCACATGTTACCGCCTGTCGTCAGCGTTCCAGAATCTTGCATTTGGGTTTCCTCCAATCGCTCATTCTACAACCAATTTGGTGATCCGTGATATCCTTAACCTTTAACCACTTGGCATTTGGTTCATCCGAACATCATATTATTTCCATCCTTGGTACCTCTCTTCGTCACGCGGTTCCAAAAAGAACAGAAAATGCCCAATTAGCTTTGCACATGACCGTCCACACTTGCCTAACTTTATCACCATGCGTACACCATTTCCTCACATCAACAAGTTCGTGCTGAAGTGCCACATCGATGGTGCCAATACGCATTCATTTTCGAGGGATTAGTGCGGTGCTTCCAACGAGTCAACCAGAACATGTGATACAATGTGATTTGATAGAAAAGTCCACTTGGCCAAAAACCGGTTATCACAGTATGCCTATTACGAGCGAGCTCAAACGACATGCAAAGCGCCTTAACCTTCTATGACTGAATCAACTCACAATTCAGGAAATGGAAGTTTCATACACATTATGTATGCACTACGTGATCCCGAACAAGTTATTTTTAACCAAGCTAAAGATGCATTGTAGATATGGAGCAATCTAGAGTCGCATCCAATATATATTTAATGTGTGTGATATTGGGTACTGCCATTTGCCCTAACAAACATTGAGCTATCGCGAAGGGCGTGTGGTCGTCATTCGTTTAAGGAATCTTGATTTTGGAAAGAGCTGGTTAATCCAGGCTCCTTCAACAAATCCAACTCCCAATTGATTTGGTTTCACCACCTAGAGTTGCGTGGAACTCCGGCCTGTACCATTAGGAATACCTGAAGGTCTGGGGCCTAAATATATCAATGGTCATGTCAATGTTGCCGCAGTTGTGGCGAGATTATTTGGCGGAACCCAAAGTTGCGTGTGATGCCATTTGCCTGGCCAGCCTAATGGCATGCAGGTCGTAAGCCAGGATTTCAATTGCATAACCCAGACACCTGAAGGGAAAAGATGGTCCCGTTGTTTATGGAAACTCCTTGGTAGTCGGTGACCAGGGCTTCGTCACACTTCGAGGTGTCTACTGTTATAGCCTCGTGAACGGCGAGGTATCTATAACGAGAAGTCGCCCGACTTGCACTGCTTGGTAAGATGACGGCCACCTAATTTCCAGGAGCTAACAGCCCATGCCACGCTGTGCCTTTGTGCCGGAGTTAGCAATCTTTTGAGCTCATCAAATAAGCAGTGGATGATGTCAGTCATAACAGATGGGCAACTAAGCCCATACGATAAGCCCAAGCTGCCTAGCTAATGCAATGTCCAATTACCAATCGCCCCCGTCTATTAGTCACCGATGAATTTCATACTGCATCGAATTAATTTTCAATATCCACACATCCATGAGCTGCGCTAAACCGAGCGGGGAATTGACGAGATGCTGTGTTTACAAATTAGCCCATTATTCCTCAACATGAGCAATCAATACTCATTCATTGGTAAACCTCAGAATTATTAATAGTCATTAGATAGTGCAGTATCCCGCCGTGTATGGATCTTGGAATTGAGTGCGGTTTCAGAAAAGGGTGAGCGAGGAGCAGGTGGGGTAATGGGTGTAGCTCATTAATTAAGCCAGCATTACAAGATTCGTTTTCAGCCAGTCGATATTCACCCGCCTTAGCTAAATATAGTGATAGGTGGGAGTGATGTAAATATGGCTCACATTTCTCCATCGATCACACGATTGGGTTAGACCCGACTCTCATTCTGCTTATACTCGGTTAGTGCTATTATAAATATTCAACATGACAGCCTCGATTTCCCCACCGCTCATTGTAGCATTTGTATAGACTTGATACGACAGCCTTTTGGTTTCTTGACAACCTGCGTTGCTCGTGATTGAATTTCCGCTGTTTACTTTGTGAACGAAAACCTACAACTCCTATAATAACATGGATACTAATTGGTGTACTATCTGTGACAAGCACGTCCCCTACGACAACGACCTCTATTGTAGCGAGATGTGCCGTCTTCAAGATACTGCTTCTCACGAAGCTGTCAAATCCAGCCTCACTTACCAGCGTCGCCACTCGAGTATATTCAGCACGTCTAGTATTCGGAGCCCTTCATTCAAAGCCTACCTACCATCGCCACCACTCTCGCCAATACACTTCAGCCACAGAGGACAGTGCAACAAAATCTCTCCTCCCAGTTTCAGCCTAGGAAGCTCGGCATACAGATAAACGCAAGACCCCCCCTCTTCAGCCGCGGGTTGGTTTACCCTCCCATAGCCTGGCTATTACATGCACTCCTTCCAACATCATTTATGTACTTTGAAGCTACTTAACATCCTCATACAATGGTTACCTCCCGCTCAGTGGGACTTCATCATATCTGTATATCTTGCCCACCGCCATCGAATTTTGTAAATCAGCTTGTTCAATCTCTACGATACATTTAAACTGTTATCCTCAATTAAATTAATAAACCCCTCTCCCCACTGATCATGATGGAAATTGGTCAACAGTCAAGTCATCCGTCGCAGTTCTTTACACGAAGTACTGGTCTTCCTCAGGAAAAATTGGCCAAGTGGTGGCTTATTGTAAATTTGGCGGATGCTCCCGCGATCCCAGCGAAGTTTCTCAATAGAAAACAGCCAACAGTGCGAGCACAAGAATCACACATGATTTGCCAGATCGTTTGCAGGGCGATCACGCACCTTAGCTTTTAGCCTTGTGGTGTGTATCCTCGAATCAACTGATCACCCCGTGCCATACTAAATTATGCCATTTGCTATTCGAGCCTATGGAGCGCTATTTGAGTCATTTGTGGCATGAAATGATAAGGTTAACTGCGCCAACTTGTATCGGAAATGACATAATGGCCAACCCTGCTTAAATAAATGTTCATCAATTATAGCCGATGCTTATTTTATAGTACCTCTAAATGGAGTTTCTATACCCTGAGAATGACTAATTCTGTTGAAATGTGTTCTTACAGGAGCAGCCGGAACTTTCCTGGGCCGAGTACAGCGGCCATTGAGGTGTACGTTGTCGCGGATATTAATCAGATGCTCTCTTCCTGGTATACGTATGTTCTATTATGTCAATGTGGGATTTGACGTGTAGTCGCTTTTGCTCCAGAAAAATCGCACCCTTGGCTTTCGCCTATTGGCTCCACCATAGCCGAGTTGGCATAAGAAACGCGCGCACAATCACTTAACCAGTTTGCTAATCAATCATTTGGGGTTCCTGGTTTAACCTCATGGTGAGATCCAGGCAGTTGAAAGATCCTACACGACACGAAAAAATTCGACTGACAGGGTCTACTGCTTAAAATTCATACTTTATTAAGTAAGAAGAGTTGAGTATGCATGGATGCTACATTTTAGAAAATGCTACATGCTCTACACTGTGATGCGATACTACCGTGAAAAGTGGTAGAACATGACGAGCAATTTATAGAAATGAATGTGAGATATTTTAATGAAAATACTGATAACCGTTAGACTTAGAGGGCAGAGGCGCCAGTAACGATATCAATAAGTTCGTTGGTAATAACGGCTTGACGACCACGGTTATAAGCCAAGGTAAGCTTGTCGATGACCTCGCTGGCGTTTCTGGTAGCGTTCTCCATAGCAGTCATCTTGGCGGACATTTCAGAGGCATGACCTTCAGCAAGACCCCAGTAAAGGGCATTGGCGAAGGTGAATTCCTTCAAGTTCTGGAGGACCTCGTCTTCTTCCAATTCGTACTCGGCGAATTTAGCACCAGTCTTGATCACCTCCTCGGAGTAAACGGGGATAGAGTCAGCCTCATAAGCAATGGCGGAAGTGAACTTGTTGTAGATGATTTGGGCAGTGTCGAAATCAACTTCGGAGGCGCGCATGGTATCAACGATAGCACAGGCCTCGGTGAAAGTGGGGTTGGATTTACCAAGTTGATTGAAAGACATAGCAATGCTATCTCTGTTAGTACGAGCAATTTGAGGCTTGGCCTTATCACCCAAAACAACAACAGTGGACTCAGGTTGTTGGGCGATGATTCTCTTGGTAGCCTTAGAAACACTGCTGTGAATACCACCACAGAGACCACGGTCAGAAGAAACAGTAACGATGACTTGACGAGCATCGGCGGGGGATTCAACCTCGGATTGCTTGTAAATATCTGGATAAAAGTAAGTAAAAAAAATGTCATGTAAATATATTTAAAGAAGTGTGTTTACCAATGGAGGTTTGTCCGTAAGCACGGGCGTTGTTCATGTTTTTCTGAGCACGGTTAAGTTTGGTGGAGGCAATCATCTTCATAGATTTGGTAATCTTGGCGGTGTTGGAAATAGCCTTAAGACGAAGTTGAACTTTGGGAAAGAATTAGTATCATTTTGGTACATACAGTTGTAGTCACAGACACCTACTTTCTTTAAGGGTAGCCATGTTTCTAGTTTGAATGCTATGATTGACAACAAAGTTAGTTTACAATACTTTCGACCTGGACTTGTTATACGGCATTTCGCATACGCATGCTTTCCAGTGGGTGTAAACCCCGGAGGCACCGTTGGTGTATGAATATTACCTAAGAGCACCACGAGTGGCGGTGGGGACGATACGAGTGGCAGTGAGCATTTTCGAAGAAGAGTGCAGAAGACTAACCAAAGGGTTCAGGTGACAAAGGCAATGTGTTGAGCCAGCAGTGTTAATTAGACGAAATCCAAGTGCCCAACTATTTGGGAACCTCACCACTGGGGTATTCATCACGTGTGGGGTAGAGGGGATTCCCCAAAATTTGAGATTTAAAGTGGATATATCAATTGTTAACTAAAAATTTGACCATCCTTGCTTGGATATCTCCCCCAAAATCCATCATTTCTTGAGTTGAAAATTTTTTCTCATCTAGAGAGCATGCTTATTTTCTATAATTCGCCTTAAGCCATTTTTTTTCATTCTGTACATTTTGAGATCTCAAGGGCTGCCACATTCTGCCCTGTAAATGGGGTTTAATCAATGCTGTGTTTCATGCTTAGCACATGGCTGAGAGTCTATATTGGTACGAAGCATAATTGTGATGATGTAAACTTAAGCAAGTATGTTGTTGTTTAAAACTGAGCTCCAGTTAAATACACTGATTAAACATTTGTGTAATCAGACCGATGGTTAACAAGCATTGGCATACCCACCTACTGGTACTGCCAAAAATTTGTCAGCACCCTAGATTCAATTGGTGCAGTGTACCAACATTCAAGCGTGAGAACTATACAATTAACAAATCGCTGTACACAACTTTTCATAACTCCCAAGGCAATTACCTCAATGTCCTTGAGCGCACTATATAGCCAATGTATCACCAAGAAATATATTCATTCAGAGCAAAATCCCTTTTGTGAGAGGGGTTGTAGCCGGGTCATTCAGCAAATCCAATTATTCATGGGATTCATTGGTAATGCTGAAGGCTGATTAGCATCAGCTCGGAGGGCTTTCACATGTGACTAAACATCCAACAAAGGTGGCAGGATGGCTTCTAATTTGACGCAAGGTCTGGACATACACTGTATTTAAATAGACGCATATCTACTTTGCCACTAAATAGGAAATCGAAGCTTGTCCCTGGGTAAAGGAAGTGTTGACATAATATTGGCTTGTGATTTACACGGTATTGTTGAGCAAAACTACTCGTGGATTACCTGTTTGTTTCAATGGCGTTGAGGGCTTTTCGATAGTTTCAAAAATCTAGAACAATTAAAGTCTGAGAACTAAATCACTCTCCCCTGAACTCTTGAAATGCTAATAAGCCCCTTTGATCCTTCAGTGTGAATTTAACAGGCTTTCCTTAACCTATATTATTTGATTCTCCATCCTCTTGCAAGGTGGTCGAACACAAGACAAAACCGCTGTCCATATTACCTCCTACAATGACAACTCCTTCAGTCTCGTTAACTCCAACTACCGTTACAGTCGTACCAGTAACCAAAAGATCGGTGTCTTGGTCCAACCTAGCGTGAGTTGTCTCTCGGAATCCCATTTGAACATATTTTCAATACTGACACCATACCTGTAGTATAGGTGCTGGCGTAACCTTGTTTGAGGTGACTACTCTCAGCCAGCCATTTGAGGTGTTGAAAACCCATCTTGCTGCTAACCGGAATGACAGTCTTATGACTGCTGTTAAGAAAACCTGGCAAAGGGGCGGGTTTACGGGATTTTATCAGGGCTTAATACCCTGGGCATGGATAGAAGCCAGTACCAAGGGTGCAGCCCTTCTATTTACTGCATCAGAGGTTGAATACTACATGAAATCCTGGGGATTTTCACCTGGTAGTGCCGGAATTGCTGGAGGTATGGCCGGTGGACTGGCTCAAGCATACTTCACGATGGGTTTTTGTACTTTCATGAAGACAGTTGAGATTACACGACAAAAGGAAGCCGGTCCATCACAATCTACCTGGAAAGTTGCTGGAGATGTCATCCGTAAGGAGGGTATTCGAGGCATCAACAAGGGTGTCAATGCAGTGGCTTTGCGCCAGTGCACCAATTGGGGAAGTCGGCTTGGGTTGTCCCGTATTGCTGAAGGCCTGATTTTCAAATTCCGCAAAAACACCGACAGTATGGCTCCACTGAGCAATATAGAAAAAATAGGCGCCTCTGCAGTAGCTGGTGCGCTTTCCTGCTGGAATCAACCCATTGAAGTCATTCGAGTAGAAATGCAGTCACAGATCAAAAGCGAAGGCCGCCCTCAAAAACTGACGATTTCCTCAGCCGCTAAATATATATATCAATCCCACGGATTAAAAGGATTCTACCGCGGGGTCACTCCTCGTATAGGACTGGGGATTTGGCAAACAGTCTGCCTTGTATTTGGTGGAGACAAAGTCAAAAGCTGGGTGGCTCAGCGCCAAGCTCTCAAGAGTTAGTTGATTCGAGTACTGGAGTAAAGGTACTGATTGATTATTGGATAATACGACCCGTAGACTTGTCAATTCCTAGCAATGGCTTGAGTAACAAGCTGTTATTTCAGTTTACTAAATATAACCGAATAAACGATTCATCGTTCAAGTTCGTCTTTTCATCAAGTGCTCCAGGTCCAACAAGTCCAATTAGAAATAGGCAAGCAGGATATTGCCTACGAAGATGTTCTAAAACAAATGTTGTGTCAGGTAATATGTGAGGTTGTCGGATATACCATCTATCTGGTAACTTATGTATATATACTGGGAAAGAGAAGTTGTGAAGACAAATTGTTCGCTAGTTATCGTTCAATAGCGGTGTTTACATGCTTGTTTGAGCCAAGGTACGCTCACGTGATTCCTCAGCTTTGCCATGATTTCATCGTGCTCAGCTGAATTCTATATTCAGATAATGATTGCAAACGCGAAGTGATTATTAGTATAAAGCAAGGTAATGTGTAGGTAGGCTCTAAATTACGCGTCTTGACTTAGAGTATATACCCATTATCATAGTCAAAGCATGAACCCTGGCAACAATATTAGATTGTAATTTACTTGATAACGCTCAAGGTTGATAACGAAGGTGGGCTAAATCGATCAGATGATTTCCGCGGAAAACAAACTTCGAATAGTTTTCAGGTGAGGTTGGAAACTTTGTTTGAGCCAGATTACGGATTGTTCACCGTTGAAACTGTCCCAATAAACGTGCTTACGCCTTGGAGATCTCAATCAACATGGATCTGGTAGGTTTCCATAGCATACATATATCCAACTGGAGCGATGGATCAAGGTCGGGGAAGGTTCAGATTTCAACAGACGCTTGGAGTCTAACTTCGCCAACCATGCAGCAAATGTAGACAACATTTGCCAATGTGGTGACTTCATCTGTAAACGATTAGAATCCGTGATACTTAGGGGTATCTCTACAAGATTGCTATGTTTTATGAAACGGCAAGATACTACCGAATTAAGAATTTCAACAAAAATCAAACAGATAATCACTAAGGTATTGATATTGGCTGCGATGTAGAGTAAAAACAATCCAATAACACAGGAGCGCTCCATATCGCATTAGCATTAAACAAATTCCGAGGTTCAATCAATTACTCCATTAACAACATTGGATTCCTACATGCACGGTGCCGCTAATATAAAACAGTCTACCCGCTGGGTATCTCTTGTTAGTGAACACTCCTCTCTCAAGCAATTCCATTCCTTTAAGTGGTCGTTTCCAGGTCAGAAATTTGCCTTCCTTTACTAGAGAGCTTTAGCACTGGACTTCTAACGTTGATTCTTAAATACAAGCGGCATAGTGTCAGGAATATTCCACCCCACCCTTTCTCATCGTCTTGTCTTGATTATAATCTACTAGCATCAAGTTACATCAAGTGATTGCCAAAAAGTAGTAGTGATTTCGCCGATATCTTCACACGATTTATCGCTCTTGACGCATCTGGTAATGGCTTTCTTTACACTAACCTATGTTGGCTCGTGTCACTTCCTTCTCTCACCCTAACCCTAATACTCCATTCTCAGTGGAACTTAAACCGAAATAGAACCGGATTCAAATTGGCCAAATCGGTTCACCACAAACATACTTGGTGATTCAGAAAAATGGTTTACGTTCTTAATCCCCAGAAATCAGTAGACTCTGGATTTTCCACTACGTCTCATGCTCAGGAAAAGAGCTTTCTATCCAAGCCCACTGAATCACAAACATCATATTCACAGAGTGATGCTGACATAGAGGAGATTCAAATAGGTGAAACCTCAGACTCTGAAACCTTTACCATCCAAGAACCATGTGACTCGGACCAAAGAGGATACAGACACTCAATAGGGTCCATCAAGATGGGCTTTGAAGCAGACGCCGGGCTGTATGATAGCTCTTTATCAGCAACAAAGTCATCATTCGACAGCAACATGACGAGCTCGAGCTATACTTATTCATTATCGAAGGCAGGTGCAAATCTCAAAGGGCTATTCCGATCAAGTTTTCCAAGTCTAAAAAGAATTGGGAAATTTGATGAGAAAACGCTTTGCAGTCGGGATGATAATCTGAAGGAAGGGTTTGATCCGTATAGAGCCCTCTATGCTATCAAATTCGACTCGTTCACCTCCTCAGTAGACCTAGACACATTTTTCGATGATCTAAAGCCAGCCCAGCTAAAACAAACCCCCAAAAATATTAAGATCGATACCTATCCAACGCACCGACCGACTGCCAAGTTGCTGTTCTATGTTGGTTTCCTGTTTTTTCCGGCTTGGGTTGTTGGGTCGTTTTATCTCCCACCACAACTGAATATCACAGGAGAGGATTACCTCTGGCGCCGGCGTAACCGTGTTACTTGTATAATACTGATGATTTTTTCCATGGCATTGGCTTTGGCTTTCATCATCGTGGACCCCAAGATGTTTGGATTCAGCGCCATTACTCGTTGAGAATCCAGCATAGAGACAGGATGGGAAGCTATCTCTCTTTGTGAGTCTGTGGAAGTCCAGCTTTGCCAGAATCTACGAATGGCATGTTAACCGTAGCCCCATTACCAAACCCTATACACTAATATTACCACGGCCAGTTCTCCAGTTGGCTATTAGGCCTGATACTATACAGGATTTTGCCACCCAAGCTAAGTTGTTTAAATTAACCTATTTATCCTAGGCTTTGAATAGTGTACATACTATGTATGTACTTGAGCAACATGGGATTCCATAATTTTGATTAAAGCTCTATACAAATATATATAAGCGTGAGCGGTTGGACCTTAGGAAATTCCACTGCGTAACCTTTGAGGTATACCGATTGGTAGTTTAGAAACCCTGGCAAATACGTCAATCTTGCAGTAGAACCTTTCCATGGGTTTCCTATATGCGTCATATGGCTATGACTCCAGCCCGTTGCAATGGAATGAGGTATCTTGAATCCAGTGTATCGGATCTGTATTCTGATTTCTGGACAAGCGCCAATCATGCTCGATTATGATTAAGCATTGGCTTGTGGGCTGTTTCCAAGAACTTGAAAATCACAAGGCCTGTTGTTTTTTAGGACTGTGATTGGCTCTATTTTGGGTGACTGGGTGGACTGCGATAAAAAGACAGGATCTCGCGGTGCATCTCATGCCACATGATAGCTACCTTCGGTAGATCGGGACTAGAAAAAGTTATATTTTCTTGGTTTAACCAAAGCAGTAAGAATATGTAACATTAGCCCAGTTTTTCCTGCATTCGGAGAATTTATCGTCGGATCTGCCAATCCAAATTGTTAAATCTAGTACTCAACCTAATTTAATCCATACTGAGGGCGCACGAATGATCCACCTGATCCATCTTAGTAGCTACTTTGGGAGCTTGCTTTCACCTCAAACCTCATGGAGGCAAGCCCATGACTAGTGAGCATCTCTCTGCCCCTACAGCAAGCAAGGTGAGTACGAGCCAATACTGTTAGGCTGAAGGGCCCCTGGTTCTTCATGGTGCTGCTCCAGTTTCTAGTGCTATCTACATACTCTGTGCACAGAATCTATGCAACACTGGTCTTCGATAGGCGTGTATCCTCTTCGTAGCATATGGTTGGACTTGGGTGAGCTCGGGCCAATCGCCGAGTGCCGCCCGAACATTAAAAATAATTTTCCAAGCATGGCACAGATTGCCACGAATGTTCTCACCCTCCGCAAGACTATCTATCATCTTGTCCAAAATTGGCGTGAATGAGCTGTCGTGTACATTGGCGAAGTCAGGATACTACGTTTCACAATGAAATTCAAACCGTTGGAAAGCAATCGTCCTACCCAATTATGTCCCCCAAAAAGAGACCCCAATGCACAACCCTAAAATTCGTCACATATGATCACGTAGTTGCCCAATAGGTGCTCGTTATTTTCGAGTTGTATAGATGAGATTTCTACAATTCCTAGATTGTGACTAAGAAAGCATGGCTGACTAGCTTCAGATTGGAATGTCATTTGGCCTTTGGAGAGATCCTATATAAACCCAACCAATTTCTGGGCTACATGAACATACCGGTTCCTCCTTTGTTTTAACACCACCCTCGTCCATGAATCAGACTCAATTAGATACAGCTCTAGCAGAGATTCAGTTTCAGGCCACCCCTGAGCAGATGGCGCTCAAAGTAACGGTGACCTCAATATTTAGCTTGATCTCGTTGATAGGTGCACTATTTGTTGTGTGCTCGATACTTTTTATAAATTTCTATCGGCCTGCTCTAGGAACCCGATTATCGCTCAGGTTGACATTTTGGATTGCATTAGCCGATGTGACATATAGTATATTTGCGTATGTCCTCCAAAAACAGATCACATCAACTGCAACATGCGCTTTCTTGTTATGGGGATACGTGGAATTTACCCTGCTGCCGATCTTCTTGACTGCCACAATTGGATTCAATTTGATGGCAATCTTTGTCCACGACATAGCAAATGTCGTGAAGTATCAACGTTTCTATGTCCCATTCTCCATTGGTTTATCACTCATCATCAGCCTCATCCCAGTAATTGCCGGTCAATTCGAAGTGGATCCGGTTGTCGGAGCGTGTTGGTACAGTGCTACATACACCATACATACAATAGTGTGGGAGATCTGTACCTTATTCCTGTGGATTTTCCTGGCAGTGCTGTATTGCATATTTGCGGTATCATTTGTGATATACAAGCTCATCCGACACGAAAAATACCTAATGAAAAGCACAAACGGCACCTCACACATTGTAAACCGACGAACCTATCGTGCCATGCGTAGAATCGTCTTATACCCATTGGTTCCTGTTCTTACGCAAACTTTCAACTGCCTTTGTGAATTCGACACGTTTGTGAACCGTAGACTCAATTTCACACTTTACTTCCTATCAGCGGTGGGGCCTGCTACAGTAGGGTTGTTAAATGCTATTGTGTTTCTGTTTGATCCTGCAGTCCGCCAATTATTCAAAGGAAACACATCTAGCACCACCAACTCCGTGAGCTATCATGAAAATGAAAACTCTATCAAACCCAAGCTATGTGACCATGATGCGCAGTACCCTATAGACATCCCCGAAGATTCTCATGATTGGAGGAAATCATACAACATACAAATGAATGTCCTGGATACAAAGAACTCTCTGACAGAAACCTCTTCAGTGAAGCTACAAAGTATTGATGATGTTAGGGAAACGCATGTCCGCTGGGCAGATCATCGCAACTCGTTCAGCCCGCTAACCGAAACACCCCAAGTTTCGCAGCCGTCGGAAAGCACTGGACGACTACATGTAATGGCGTATATTTGAGGTTCGAAACGCCCACTACTTTATAGCCGGAGAATTTACAATTCCTTTCTTGCGGGTATCAAGCACACTCAATAATGAAGAACATATATATATGTGTGTGTGTTTGTGTGTATACAACATAGCAGCAGTTAATCGATACACAACTTTAACTAATCTAATTTCTGTATAAAAATGGACTTCCCGATATCGAATTGTGATAGAACCTCTACGATATTATAAATGGTATCAAATAGCACATGCATCTTTAACCTGTACAATTTTCTTGACATAGTCAACAGTAGAATCACTTTTTAACCATACTTGGATCATGTTCCGTCTAGTTGCTTTAAATACACAATATGGATTGTTCCCAGCATTAAGATTACTAGAATGATCTAATCCGGAAATTTTCTTGTCAGCTTAACACAGGTTTACGTATCATATTCCACGGTTGAGGATGTAAGTGTGTCTGTTCTTCACAATACAAGGTTGCATAAAAGTATATCACAAGTTTGGGGCTTTGGTCACTCTAAAATGGTACAGACGGATACACAGTGGGCACGAGTGCGTAAATGTTTACTTTGTCTAGCAATGAGCTACTCCTTAGTAAATGGATGTGGGAGCAATTTTCTCTTATTTAGGAATATGCAAGCCTAGTCAAAAGAAAACATTCGAGGCCGTTTTGATATTTCGAAAGGGCGAAGGCGCTTTATTTGGCCCCAAGTGCTCTGTGGAATCTGCATAGCTTTACCAAGGCTTCGTTTGTAACTGGTAAACTTCTCAAATAGATGAAGTTTGCCTTGACGGATTAGGCGGCAAATTGCCCGAACAATGTTCATCACGTAATCCACCCTATGTTAAGGAGGCTGCTTATGAAGATCATTCTTGTAAGCAAACCGGGTTTTCCATGATAATGTCCATTTCATGAGTGCAATGGTTCCACACCGCAGAATAGTGATCGTTATTAAGCCTTGCCTTTCCCTTTTATTAATGTATAACGACCAACTCCAATGACTAGTATTCACAATGCAAAATAGACCTTGGGAATATCATGTGTTGGTTGTGGAATAGCGGAGTTCATGGTAAAACATTAGATCTATAATATTCACCTGTACACCTGCAATTGGTAAATAGGCTTTTGATGGCTCGGCACTATCCGTACGCTTCGCCTTCTCCATTACCAGAGTTGCATGCTACATCCCTTCTCACTTATTCGTAAGGCTTATTGTCATGTAACATTTAATCATCTAAATTCGATGAGGTTTCAAAGCCCATCTGCATTCCACACACTCCACCTCCTTATCACAATACCTGCAACCAAGTGTTCTACAAGAGTAGGACCTGTGATGAATATTGTGTTACTAGAAAAATCCATTTATCCTTGTCTACTCGCAACATGTCGAGGCGATTGGTTTAAGAACACTCACGAGATTCCTCAGCATAAACTATAAAGTGAGGCTGATTCTCACTAATTTGCACAGTCCCAGAAACCTGGTCATCACAGTTATCAAATCCAAATTTCCTCCACACGTTATGAAGGCCACCATCTTGCTATCAGCCCTCTTTACACTAGCCAATGGATATCCCACCGGAAGTCAGAGCTCCATTAAAGCCTTGAGCCACAACATCTACTTGATGTCAAAGCTTTTGTATCCAAATTGGGGCCAGGATATTCGCGCAAAACTTATCGGCAATGCGGACTACTTTCAAGGACACGACTTCGTGTTCATCCAAGAGGCATTTGAGGCCTCATCCCGTCAAATCTTAGTAGCAAATACCAAAGCACAATACCCGTATCGAACAGAAGTGATCGGACTTACTAAAAGCGGATGGAATGCCACTTTGGGTAATTTCAGAACAAGTGCGGCTGAGGATGGAGGTGTCATGACCATCAGCAAGTGGCCAATTGATGAGAAAATTCAATACATTTACAATTCGGGTTGTGGAGCAGACTATTTCTCAAACAAGGGCTTTGCTTATGTAAAGATCAACCGTAACGGAGAGTACATTCATGTGTTTAATACCCATCTTCAAGCAGATGATTCTCTTTGTTCCAAGGGGCAGGCCCGCTCAGTCCGTACAAGCCAACTGCTGGAATTACGTCGTTTCCTTGATGAGAAAAAGATCCCAAAGGATCAATTGGTTCTATTTGGTGGTGATTTGAATGTCAACAAAGGAAGCACCGAGTTTACCGAAGCATTACAAACTTTAAATGCTGTCGCACCTGCTTATGATGGACTGGAGTATACATACGACCCTAAAACCAACGCTATAGCTAAGTGGGGCAACCCCAACAGTCCTGGCGAGTACTTGGACCATATCTGGTACCATAGAGATCACTTGGCATTGAGAGATTTCAAGCAAACTGCTCTTTTGGAGAAATCCGAACCATACACTATTAAGAAGGTTGAATATCGCGATTTCTCAGACCATTATCCAGTTCAGGTTGTCGCCAATGTGGACGAGGCTAAATAATCGCATATAGAATACACTGGATGGTTGTCATTCTCCATGTGTGTATATACAGGATTTTTGAGTGATGGAGCTCCAAAATTTATACTCTTTTTGCTGTGAGAAACTTGGTATGTTTGTTGACACTATGGAAATAAACCAATGTACGTGTTATATACGTCAACCCCTTCCTGTTCTTCACTCAATTGGAGGACGCTACAAAGTTCTTGGGAAACTGATGGGGTGCCCCTATTATTTAGACCAGTGAGTCCTCGGCTTAATAATAGCCTTTTTT